>JAJTUV010003698.1:0-42958 GCA_021653895.1 Mastomys natalensis | reverse complement strand
AAAGTTTTGCCAGGACAACCTGTCCAACATACCAAGCTAGCTCATGAGAAGCTGTTGCAAAAAGTGGATAATTTTGTGTCAAGACATCTGGACAAAGAAAAATACAATTTTGCAATGAAGAAGAACTAGTTATAAAATGGGGAAACAGGGCATGGTTCAGAAAGACAGGTTGGAAGCAGAAATGGACAGAATCAGTTCTCAAATGGGGAGCCCAAACTAAACCATATGTTCAAGCCACCCATTGAAAACAATACATATGATCCTGGCAGCCCAGGAAAAAGAATCTTATGCCAGCTTCCTCTGCAGGTCATACCACAAGAGCAATGCTGTATCTTAGGTTTTTTCCATTATATGATTTTTCTCGGTATTGCTCTTTAATATTGCTTACTTTATGCGTCATTGCTACAATATCTTACTCACTTCTATTCCAAATGTTTTCTAGTCATGAAGAATTTTATTCCTTGGCTCAACTGCTTTCATATTTGTTCCTATTTAGAGCAACATCTCCTGTACCTCAGCCTTTCCTCATACTCTATAGTTAAGACTTGCTGTCTTACTTAGAGGTTTACTGTTGTGAACAGACAGGTGACCCAGGCAAATTTTTAAGGATAACATTTAAATGAGGATGGCTAACAGGTTCAGAGGTTCAATCCATCATCACCAAGGTGGGAGCATGGCAGCATCTAGGAAGCCTCTCACATCCCAGGTCTATAGAACTTTCTAGAGGTTTTCCCAACCTCCACATCCTACAGGTCCATGGTTCCATTCATTCCTCTGGTCCTCTGAGCTCTCTCTTGTCTCCCACCCATAATTGATCCTGCTCCCCCTCCTGTCTCCCACCTAGTTTCCTCCTTCCCTCTGCCTCCATTGATAACTTAGTGAGGGAAGAAATAAAAGAACTAATTCCATTCATTAAAGTAACTTTTGTGATTATAATTAAATAATTTCAATCTTTTCAATCCTTCTTACTGTTTAATCTTAAACCTTGGAACAAAAGGCCAAGGTACCTAGTTAACAAATAAAAGTAGTCCTGGGTTCCAGGTTCTCCCAACATCCCTCGATCTCTTATGTGTTACAGGGTATTTTTGTCATTCCCAGAAACCTAGCCCAGGAGTTGGGCAAACCTCCTTCCAGCTGCCCTTCCTCATGCAATGCAAACATTTTGGCTACCTGGTCTTTTTCATGGATCATTTACCCTCCGTGCCTCTTGGTCTTGTTCTGCCTCCTCCTTTTCCTCATGTGGCTCCGGGTTATGTCCACTGGGGACTGTTCCCGTATCTGGCGATTCTTATTCTTTTATTGACAAGTAACATTCTAATTCACCATATCTAGAAGGAGCCATATCCTTTCATTTCTACTTCATTTTTTCTTTTTTTTTTTTTTTTTTTTTTTTTTTGGTTTTTCGAGACAGGGTTTCTCTGTGTAGCTCGGGCTGTCCTGGAACTCACTCTGTAGACCAGGCTAGCCTCAAACTCAGAAATCCACCTGCCTCTGCCTCCCAAGTGCTGAGATTAAAGGCATGTGCCACCACCGCCCGGCTTCTACTTCATTTTTTCATTCACCTCTCAGTAACTACACAGTGCTTTCAAATTCATGGCCACTTTTTGCTTTAGTTGTTACCATCTGACATTGACTGAAGTTTGCCTGTAGGAATTCCCAACTATGAGGTAGAGATTGCTACAATGGGCATTGAATGTTTTTAGAAGGTACACACAAAGGACAGTGTGCTTTATAAGAGGTAGTGGAAGTGTTCTTAGAAGCTAGAAAGTTCTCCTAAAATGTGCATTTCCCAAACTAGGGCTCTGTCTGCCCACAGGGTGGCAGAGCAGAGCTAGGAATGCCCCAGCTGTCTGACTCATTTGATCTCTGATTCCCCCTTGTAGAGGAACTGCTGCTGTCCTATGTATGACCCAGTTTTATGGGAGAAGCTAATGAAGGGCTCTGGGCAGTCCTAGCAATAAGGAGCATTAGTGCAAGAATGCTACAATGTTCTTCCCAGGAGAACTCTGATGCAGTTGTAGGGAACTATAAGGAAGACTTCAAGCTATGCCATGATGTGTTTGGGAGCCAATGTCTGCAGGCTAGAAGGAGCAGGCCTGCTGACTATGAGTCTGATCTGCTGTGACTAAAACCGACCATGGATACATTGTGAACCTCTTGGTCCGTGTGAAAGGATATAGGCAGCAGACAAACTCTGTTTTGCTTTTCAGACTACATTTTAGGTTTTTGTTCTCAGAGTAACTTCCCCTTCCACCTCAACCCCCTTGAGTTTTGAAAAGAAGAAAGAAAAAAAAAAAATGACGCCGGGCGGTGGTGGCGCACGCCTTTAATCCCAGCACTTGGGAGGCAGAGGCAGGCGGATTTCTGAGTTCGAGGCCAGCCTGGTCTACAGAGTGAGTTCCAGGACAGCCCGGGCTATACAGAGAAACCCTGTCTCGAAAAGTCAAAAAAAAAAAATTATATATATATATATATATATATATATATATATATATATATATAAAATATATATATATAAAGAGTTGCAGCCAACCAAAAATAATAGGTTGGACTCAGGAAAATATGAACTGTTCCCAGGTGCTATAAACAAATTAGCTTAAAGGACAACATTCCTTTATCCTCTTACCCAACCAGGTAATGTCAAGGCTTGGAAATCCTCCCTTATGTTGTTTTGTTTGTTCATTTTGTTTTGTTTTTATTTCCAGTTATAAGCTCTATTACCCTAGAACTCAGTACCACTCTCCCATCCTGGTGCACCAGGAAGGTTTGTGACCCAAGCTGGAGCTTGAATAAAGACTCTCCTGTGCTTGCATCAGAGTTGTGGTACCTGGTGATGACTTTGGGGGTCTCCAATCTGGACACAGTTGCATCTTCAGCCTTTTACAAAAATGTTTCTGAGACAATCTGTCTTGACTCAGGGCACCTTGTTGCCAGTCTTTGTTTACCAAGATAATGACTTTGATTTTCTTCTGATTAAACTTCCCAAATTCTTGAGTTAAAAGGCTGTATCACAAAAGAGTCTTAAAACTACACATTTAAGTCATGTCGTTGTTGCTTGTGACCCCATGCAAGACACTTAGGGGTAGTGGTAAGAAGGCTGAGAATCAAAGACACAGACTCTGGGAATCAGTCAAGTGGCAAAAGCAGACTCATCTATTGTAGGAATTGGGCAAACTTTTATACATTCTTCCCAGCATCTCAGTGGCTCTCAAGTAGCCATGGGTAGGGCTGTCTCTTTTTCATTGGCTTGCTCCACCTCCTGATCCATCATCAGGGGTCTCTATCCATGCTGGCTCAGGGAGGAAGGTAGAGGCAAGGTCTGCTTGGCTAAGTTCCTCCTACATTTCCAGTTTTATTTTATTTTTGATAGCCCAGTGTGAGACAGAGTTCTTTGCTCTGGCCTCACCTCAGGTGGCCTCCTGTATAATTGACCATTCCTGTCTTATGTTGACCTGCCAAGCAGGATCTTATCCTTCCCTTCATTGACTACCAGCCCTGAAAAGACAACCATTCCAGCGAGCATATCAGGGTGTAAGGAGGGAGACTAAACAGAACTGTGGAGAATTTCTACTACCAAGCTCTAATCACCTCTCTGGGCAGCCCTCAGTCTAGATGCTCAAGAGCCATGAGCTGAAGCATACATTTGTTGATAGAGCATGGCCAAGAGATGTGCTGTACAAGAAACTTAAACAATATAATTTTTGTTATTATTACTACTACTATTATTATTATACCTCCTATTATAGCATAAGATACTATCTAGGAGGAGTCAAAAATATTTGGGTCCCAATGTGGAGAGCTGGTGTCACAAGATGACGGCTGGCAATCTGCCAGCCCTAGCTTGGACATTGCTGCACCATGATCAGGGCACGTAGATCTGGCATTACTGCGCGTGCATATTGCTTGTACATAAGATCAGGCCGTTTGACATATGGGCGGGGCACCAATCCGGAATGGCTTCTGATTGGAGGAGACAATTTAAGGGTGGGGAACGACGGTTGGAGGGTTTTTTCGTAAGTTAATAGTTCCTGAGTAAAGGGTGTTGAGAAGGAGTTCCCATGTCCATTGTCTTCTGTCTGCTGGTCGGATCTGGAGGTGACAACCCAAAGCTTTTTCATGAACCCCGTATCAACAGCAAAAAAAGTACCCTTGTCTCATTGAGCTAAGATATGCTTTCTCTGAATAAGACCAAATAGTTTAAAAATTTGTTGGCTCAGGTTCCCTTAGTATAATGGAAGAGTTGTTCACCAGCCTGGGAAATATTTTGCACTTGATAGGGTGTAAGGTAAATGGCATGAATACAGGGATCACAGGCAAGTAGAGATTGTCTCTAACAAGTACCAACTCCTCAGCCAAAATGTCTGAGGGAGAGGACGCTTCATCCCAATCTTCCATTCCCTGGCTAGTCAAATGTCCCATATTGGCATCCATCCTGGTGTTGTGGATTCCTGTGGAAAAACACAAGCATATCCTTGCCCCTGTGTGAGCAAGGGGACAGGTAACTGTCATTATGATGTTAGGGGATCTCTCCACTGTACCAATGGAAAAGGGGTACTGGTGGGTAGGAAAGCACAATGTTTATAGGCAGGGCTTAATCTGTAATCATCAAAGATAAGGAAGTTTAGAGGAAACCATGTCTCTACTGGGGTCATGTGAAGGTCACTTTTGGACTTCAGGGAAGGACGTGTTGTGTGGGCAGCAGTCCTTAGAATTGTGGGTGATCTCCATTTTAAGCCTCAGGTTGGGCAGTGTGGGCCTAGGGAGGCAGCTGCAAGGCAGGGGATTGTAGGAACCCAACCACAGGAGGCTGTAAATGTGAGGGAGGCTTGTAAATGTGGAAGGGAGAGTAGTATCCTTGGCACAAAGTTCGAGCCATGGGTACTGAGGAGAGGCGAGGCTTGCAGTTAGCACTAGGCATTCAGACAGCTATGATAGACTCCTCCTCATCACCATCAGAGGGGTCTGCCAAGGCCAAGAGGGCTGAAGGAGAGGCAGTTATGTGCACATTCACATTTGCCTGTTCCTGACAATGTTTATTGTGAATGGCAATAACTTCCTCTGGGGAAAAAGATATTAGACTACTGATCATGTCAAGCCAAATCACAACAAACAAGATGGGGGTAGGGGGACTGGGGAAATAGCCCAGAATTCACCATGCATTTCTTTGCCTGAAAGAAAACCCTATTCATACATCAGAGTCCCACATGTTTTCAGAGAGATGCATGGGAATAGAACTGTTGCCTCAGTCCAGAATGGTTCCAGATATGAGAACTTGACATTCATGCCCCTGTGGACAAGGAGGAACCTAAGGGATATTATTTGGGGCTCCATGCAGTGGGAGGTGAGGCTATCTATTAGGAGATGAGACACAAGGGGAAATTAACAAGAAAGGGGAAAATGGAGGAAGGAGGAAAGTGTGTGTTGGACTCAGGTGTTCTGTGCTTAGTGGAGGTGAAAGGGCCTCACAAGGGGAGTCCCTCATGCTGATATGGGAATAGGCTCACCACCCAAGGACACACGAGACCATCTCGATGCAATTAGCAAAAAGGTAGTTTTTTAATATCGAGGGGCCCCTCGGTTCGAATCATATCTCACGCAGGAGACAGGGGATTCGACAAAGACCCCAGGAAGTTGGGAACTTTTATAGGTAGGGGTGGGAAGAACAGGGAGATTTGGCGCGGTTACACATAATTGGATATTTTAAACATCAGCAATTTGCATAGACCAGTTATTTTTTGACCATGAATCTTTGGACTCAAGAGTACCAGATGACCCATTACTCATTTGCTTGTTTAGACTTCTATGTCTTTGCGTCCTTGCTTCTTTTTCATTTTTGGTCACTCTGCCCCTGAAGAGGCTCAAAATTATTATTATTATGGCTAATTTTAACAAGTTGTTAGTGGCCTCTGTTGACCATGAATTCCTTGCTCTGTGTCTCAAGATGTTTTCAATTTTTTACCCTAACAGAGGACTTCTGTATTTGTTAGACCACAGCTGTATGCCCACATGGTGGCTCCAGTGGAGGAAGGTCATTCCAGGGGGATGGAGGGGGTCCTTGGTTCTATCTCCGGAATGGTCAGTTCTTATATAGAAGTGGATCATATACTCTGCTGATTTCATGTGAACCTTCTCCAATTTTAATTGATCAAATAAAGGATAGTGCCTAGAATTGGGTATTGGAAGGGAAAGATGGGTGGAGGTTTTAGAGAGGGAGAAGAGAGGAAGGAGGAGTGGCAGCCAAGGAAACAGAAGAGACACAGGAAGTCAGAAGAAAAGGAGTAGAAAAGAAGATGGAGAAGAACCACGTGGCCTGGAGAAGCTGCAAGTAGCAAGGGATCTCAGAGCTGGGGAATAGAGGAGTTTAGTGGTAAATCTGCCCATCAAGGCATGCAGCTTATGAATATTGCAACTGAGTTGGGTGTTCTTTGCACAGGCTTATTGGGATTGGAGATTTTCTGAAACAAACTGGTGCCCAATTTATCAATAAGAACCTGTCTAACCTGAGATAAAAGTTCACTGTCCCTCCATCCCCAAATACACAGCTGGGGCAGTGATCTAAGGCTGCAGCAGCCTGGGGATTGAAAACTGACGGGGTCTATAGGGTACACAGACAGCTCTAGAGAAGCCCCCTCCCCAAGCCCCTGGCAGGCAGCAAGTGCCAGGGGCAGCACCCCAGCTTGGAGCTAGATTTGGGCAGCCCCATGTAGGATTCTCAGGGATGGACTGGGGTCCCTGGAGCACAACTGCCTGGAAGGTACTATTCTGGCAGACACAGTGAGCTGATGGGGCATCTTAGCTGAAAGAGTATTTCTGTGCTCACTCCCTCCATATCCCCCAAGTCTACACAGGACATGGGACAGCCAGACCAGCTCTCCTGACTGCTGGTGCTGCAGGCTACCTGAGATCAGCACATTCACATGCTGCAAACTGCAACCCAAACAAAAGACAGAGAGCTGGCTCAGAAGCACAGAAGCTGCTGGTCTTTCTACAGTCAGCCCCTCCCTGTGAATAAAAGAATCCCTACACAGACAATATAAAACTGAGTGTGGGGACCCCAATGGGGAAGTTAAGGCAAGGACTGTAGAAGCTGAAGGGCTTTGCAACATCATAGGAAGAATACAATATCAACCAACCAGATCCTTAAAACTTCCAGTTACTAAACCACCAACCAAAGTGTACACAGTGGGCACTGAAGGCTCCAACTGGATATGTGGCAGAGGATTGCCTTATCTGGCATCACTGGATGGGTGGACCCTTGGTCCTGTGGAAGCTTGATGACCCCAGGATAGGGGAATGCTAGTGTGCTGAGGCAGAAGTAGGTGGGTGGGTGGGGGAGCACCCTCATAGAGGCAGGAAGGAGGGAGGAGGGCAATAGGGCACTTGTGCAGGGAAACTGGGAAAGGGAATAACATTTGAAATGTAAATAAATAAAATAACCAATAAAAAAAATGAATCAATAAAAAGACTCCAAGAAGATTGCAGTGTTGTGAATTGAACAGCAGAGGGAGACAAATGTACAAAAGGTTCCAGATCAGGTAAAAAGAATCATGTATTGATAATAAAGACACACACACACACACACACACAAACATACACACACACATGATTACTATTACTTAAAGATGAGAAAAACAATGAATACCATGTGGGTTTTATGCAATGATATTTTAACCTGTTCCACAGGGATGGATTTAAAGGAAATACACACCTTGTGATTACAAGTACTGAAATAGTCTCTTAATTTACTATGTCTTCTCAAGAGACAAGACCATAGATAAGAAATTATGCTGGGCGGTTGTCGCGTCTTCTCCTCAGCCGGCAAGTAAGACACGACACGCCTGGATTCTTCTTTAACAGCTCTTTTATTCCAGGCACAATCTTCATCCATCGAAGGGGGCCGCCACTCCCAAGCAGCTGAAATGCACTGCTTATATACCCTTCCAAGGGGGCGGGCCAGGTGGCCTGTTCTCTCAGGATTGGTTAGGGCCAATACCTCATTAGCATAAGCCCTGTGATTGGTTGGGGCTCGTGCCTCATTAGCATAAGCCCTGTGATTGGTTAGGGCTCGTGCCTCATTAGCATAAGCCCTGTGAGCTCGTGTCTCATTAGCATAAGCCCTGTGATTGGTTGGGGCTCATGCCTCATTTGCATAAGCCCTCTCAGGAGGGGCTTGAGGCTGACGCATGCGCAGTAGGCTTATACAGGACGCTGCGCCAGCCATGTTGGAAACCGGCGCTGTCTCTTTGGCTGCCTACATCTCCCCCTTATTTATTTTATAAATTTGAAATAGGTTACTTCTGCACCCTTAAGATTCGTCCTAGGTCTCCCACACCCAAGCATGCATGTGATTGTCAAAAGGCTTTGGAAGGCACTCCTTGAAAGAGCCACTGCTGTGGCAAAAGTCAGCGGGGGAAAGCAGAGGTCTGAGCCCTTGTGCAAGTGTTGAAGGCATTGTAATGGGAGGTGCCACCCCATACCCGCCTTTGTGCCTTTTTTCAGGGAGAGGTGTTTGACACAAAACCTCTATGCACTCAGACATACTTTCAGAGAATCTATCTCAGGATTGAGAACATCTCTAGTCGAGGCACTCCTCGTGCTCCCCGCTTCTGAAAAATTGAAATGGTGCCTTAGGAGCCTTATACCATTGGCAATGGTCAAGATGGTCAGGATCTAGGGAAAATGCCTGGACGGCCAATATCGGGTCCAGAAGGTTTCCCACTAGGTCTCCCTAAGGGAGGCCAGCCAAATACTTGGGGAAGCACCTTCCTCCATGGCAGTCAGCGCGTGATAAACTACAGCCTTATGTCTTGCATGGTCATGGCATAAGCGACATAGAAACCAAAGGCAGAAACCACATCCTAAGAGAACAACAGCTCCCCATACAAATACTCCCGCCCATTCTTTAAAGAAGTTGAGGGCATCCTTAACCCAAGTGGTAAGTCTTTTCAGAGTGACGGGATCTAGGCAAGTGCTGTTCAGGTTGGCAGTCTTGCAACAGGAGCTTCAACATCAGGATCTGCAGTTTCATCATCCCTCCTTTCGTCTGGGATCACCGGACTGGAGATCTTCCGAGTCAGTCTCTCAGGGATCCAGATAGGGTTTTCTTGATCCTGTGGGAAAACACAAACAGAACCTCGTGCTCTTATGAGCACGGGATCGGGCCCTCGCCATGCACTAGTTATGATATTTTTCCATTTTACCTTTTCTGGCAGAGGGCGTAAGTGATTATGATGTCTGTCAGCAGCAGACTGACCCTGAGCATCCAAATTTAGAAAATTTAAAGTAAATAGTGCTAATGATAGTCTATGCTTGGGGTTAAGGCCGTGGCCTATTCCCTCTTTTTGTTTTTGAAGACATTCCTTGAGCGTGTGATGTGCTCGTTCTACAATACCCTGCCCCTGAGGGTTGTAGGGCAGTCCATGAGTGAGTGAGACTTCCATCCGTTGGCAAAAGGAAGAAAAGGCTTGAGCCGTATAGGCTGGGCCATTGTCTGTAAATATAAATCTAAACAGGACTGTTATAAAACAGCCAACAACTAATTAATTTACATATCTATTAATAATAGTTTTTTATATTTTTTATAAAATTATTTTTCTATCAGCCAAAAAAAATTAAGGTTTGTATCTCTCTTGAGGCTTAAATTCTTTTGTGGAGAGCTTAAAAAAAAAAAAAAAAAAAAAAAAAAAAGATCTTAGCCAATTAGCATCTCCTAGAAACCTTTGAATCTTATGTCACAATTTATTTAGGAATATAGCTGATGTCTCAAATATTAAAAGATATTGTCATACATCTGGTTTTGAGTGACTCCAACTTTGAATTACCAGTTTAAATCTAGTTTTTTATTACCAAAATTATAAATTTGCAATCATACCCAATAACATATTTTTCTTAACCCTAGTTCCCTGTGTTCTGAAGATAGGCTCTTGGAACTGTGTCATGAAGAGTGATTGCTTAGAAAATATTTGCCTCCAGGATCAAAAACTGGGAAGGCCATACGCGCTTCCTTCCAAGTCTGTGGGCAGAATGAGCATTGTGTCTCTGGGGACAGACTGGCCCAAGGAACCTCCACATAGGGAGGCGGGCCTAGGGGCGGAGCTGTGGGCATCTCCCAAGCATGCGGTTTGAGCTTTTCCACCATTTTGCCTTTCTTTTTCCTTGAGAGGACCATGGTCTCTATTTTAGTTAACATGTCCTCAAGGTCCTCCTCCATCTTTTCTAAGCTCTTTCCTTCCTCTATCTTTTCTAAGCTATCAGAGCTAGAAGAGCTCTCTGTATCTATATTGGTTATCTTTTTTGGTCCCTTGTTTATTTTACTAACTCCTGCCTCAGAGCCTTCTGACTGAGCCTCTTTCACTTGTTCAAAACCTTCCTGGTCCTTTTGGACAGCAGATTCATATTCACAATGAGAATTTAGGTACAAGCTAAGACTATACGCCAGGAAAGGCATTATTATGATACCCAAGCCAACCCACTCCGGGTTGACAATAGATATCATAGCTTAGAAAATCTGCGGACCTTTTATTGCCTCTTTCCTTATACTCGTCCCTAAACCTTGACTTGTCCCAAACCTAGGGAACTTCTACTCGTCCCAAACCAGGGAACCTCAAACCAGGGATCCTTAACTTGTCCCAACCCAGGGATCCTCCACTCGTCCCTGACTCGTCCCAAACCAGGGAACTTCAAACCAGGGATCCTTAATTCGTCCCAACCCAGGGATCCTCCACTCGTCCCTGACTCGTCCCAAAGCAGGGATCCTTAACTCGTCCCAACCCAGGGATCTTCCACTCGTTCCTGACTTGTCCCAAAGCAGGGATCCTTAATTCGTCCCAACCCAGGGATCTTTCACTCGTTCCTGACTTGTCCCAAAGCAGGGATCCTTAATTCGTCCCAACCCAGGGATCTTTCACTCGTTCCTGACTTGTCCCAAAGCAGGGATCCTTAATTCGTCCCAACCCAGGGATCTTTCACTCGTTCCTGACTTGTCCCAAAGCAGGGATCCTTAACTCGTCCCAACCCAGGGATCTTCCACTCGTTCCTGACTTGTCCCAAAGCAGGGATCCTTAATTCGTCCCAACCCAGGGATCTTTCACTCGTTCCTGACTTGTCCCAAAGCAGGGATCCTTAACTCGTCCCAACCCAGGGATCTTTCACTCGTTCCTGACTCGTCCCAAAGCAGGGATCCTTAACTCGTCCCAACCCAGGGATCTTCCACTCGTTCCTGACTTGTCCCAAACCAGGGAGCCTCTACTAAAAACTACACCTTTTTACCTCAGTTTCTGAATCCACGAGGTTGTTGTCGTCGGCTCGTTGTCCTTAGTCTTTTTTGGCCGCCGTGTCTGTCGCCGCTGCGTCTCTCGCGTCTCTCCGCCGCCGCCGCGTCTCTTTTCTATCGGCGCCGGGTGTTTCTGCTGGCGCCGGGTGACTCCGTCGGCGTCGGGTGTCTCCGCCGGTGCCGGGTGTCTCCGCCAGCGTCGGGTGTCTCCGCTGGTGCCAGGTATCTCCGCCGGCGTCGCCGCGTCTCTTCACTGCCGTCTCCGCCTGCGCCGCATCTCTTCACTGCCGGCATCGGGTGTCGGGTGTCTCCGCCGCCGCCGCGTCTCTTCACTGCCGGCGTCGGGTGTCTCCGCCGCCGCCGGGTCACCGCCGGCCCCGGGCATCTGCTGGCCCCAGGTCACCGCCACCGCGGGGTATCCGCCGCCGCGTCGCTTCTCCGCCAGTGGGTCGCTTCCCCGTACGGGCCACCAGTTGTCGCGTCTTCTCCTCAGCCGGCAAGTAAGACACGACACGCCTGGATTCTTCTTTAACAGCTCTTTTATTCCAGGCACAATCTTCATCCATCGAAGGGGGCCGCCACTCCCAAGCAGCTGAAATGCACTGCTTATATACCCTTCCAAGGGGGCGGGCCAGGTAGCCTGTTCTCTCAGGATTGGTTAGGGCCAATACCTCATTAGCATAAGCCCTGTGATTGGTTGGGGCTCGTGCCTCATTAGCATAAGCCCTGTGATTGGTTAGGGCTCGTGCCTCATTAGCATAAGCCCTGTGAGCTCGTGTCTCATTAGCATAAGCCCTGTGATTGGTTGGGGCTCATGCCTCATTTGCATAAGCCCTCTCAGGAGGGCTTGAGGCTGACGCATGCGCAGTAGGCTTATACAGGACGCTGCGCCAGCCATGTTGGAAACCGGCGCTGTCTCTTTGGCTGCCTACAGGCGGTGGTCGCGCAAGCCTTTAATCCCGGCACTTGGGAGGCAGAGGCAGGCAGATTTCTGAGTTCGAGGCCAGCCTGGTCTACAGAGTGAGTTCCAGAACAGCCCAGGCTACACAGAGAAACCCTGTCTCGAAAAAGAAAAACCAAAAAAAAAAAAAAAAAAAAAAAAAAAAAAAGAAATTATGTGCCTTAGAAAAGAGATTATAGCCGGGCGTTGGTGGCGCATGCCTTTAATCCCAGCACTTGGGAGGCAGAGGCAGGCGGATTTCTGAGTTCGAGGCTAGCCTGGTCTACAGAGTGAGTTCCAGGACAGCCAGGGCTACACAGAGAAACCCTGTCTCGAAAAAAACAAAAAAAAAAAAAAAAAAAAAAAAAAAGAAAAGAGATTATAGCAAACATTAGAGAAGTTCATGCATGAGACTGAGCAACAGAGAGAGAAACTTAAGACTTGGCAACATGGCCTAGAGGAAACACTAGAGCTGAAGGTTCAGGATTAAATCAGCCAAAATAAGGAACAGAAAGGGGAGAATGAAGGTTGAAGACAAGAGATGGAAGAGATGCTAGAACAGAAATTCCAGAAGCTGAGAAATGGACTGAGCAATAGAAAGGCAAGTTTAAGACATGGCCACAAGGCATAGAGGGGACAATAGAACTAAAGGTTTAAGATTTTATGTCATGATAGGCAACAAAAAGAAAAGAATGAAGGCTGGAAGCAGGAGCTGGAATAGAACTAGATAAAAGGATTCAACAATTCACAGATCAGACTGAAGAACAAGCTGATAGAATAACGTTTGGAAGCAAATTCTACAGGATGATTTACTAAAGCTAGTAAATCATACTAAGATGGATGAAACATTATCAGAATTACAACATTAAGAGGAGCTAAAATTATGTAGGGTTGGCCTAGAACAGAAGATACAGGAATGTATAGAGCATTTTCTCATTTTTCTCATGTGCTTTCATATTTGATCATGGCAATGCCTCATGTAGCTCAGCCTTCCTCATACTATGTAGTTTGGACAAAATGACAACTAACAAATTGGAAAAAAATCTTTACCAATCCCATATCCAAGAGGGCTAATATCCAATATATACAAAGAACTCAAGAAATTAGACTCCAGATGTCGCGTCTTCTCGGCCGGCAAGTAAGACACGACACGCCTGGATTCCTCTTTGACAGCTCTTTTATTCCAGGCACAATCTTCATCCATCGAAGGGGCCCCCAGCAGCAGAAATGCACTGCTTATATACCCTTCCAAGGGGCGGGCCAGGCGGCCTGTTCTCTCAGGATTGGTTAGGGCCAATACCTCATTAGCATAAGCCACAGGATTGGCTGGGGCCCGTGCCTCATTAGCATAAGCCCTGTGATTGGTTACGGCTCATGCCTCATTAGCATAAGCCCTGTGAGTTCATGTCTCATTAGCATAAGCCCCATGATTGGTTAGGGCTCATGCCTCATTTGCATAAGCCCTTGGGAGGGGCTTGAGGCTGACCCATGCACAGTAGGCTTATACAGGACACTGCGCCAGCCATGTTGGAAACCGTCTCTTCGGCCGCCTACATCCAGACAAACAAATAACCCTATTAAAAATGGGGTACAGAGCTAAACAAAGAATTCTCAATTGAGGAAACTCAAATGGCCGAGAAACACCTTAAGAAATGCCCAGTGTAACCCTAAGATTCCACCTCACACCACTCAGAATGGCTAAGATCAGAAACTTAGGTGATAGTAGATGCTGGCGAGGATGTGGAGAAGAGGAACACTGCTACATTGTTGGTGGGATTGCTACCACTCTGGAAATCAGTCTGTTGGTTCTACTTATATCTTGGTTTCTAACTGTCATGAGACCCTTTATTTTAGAGCTGTTAACACTTGCACTGGGACACTTTATCCTGAGGGCTCCAAGAACTTCATTGGGAATAACCCACCACACACCAAACACCAGTGCTGAAATACATACAGAGTGGTAGTGAACTAGATTTCCTTTTTGTCTTCTAGATCGTTACTCTGCCAGACTCTGCAGAGACCCCCACATTTATACCACCTAAGCAGTAAAAATCAAACACAGTCTTTTATTCTGAACAATAAACTCAAGAGTTAAACACAATCTTTCTTCCCCTTTGAAACTGTAGTGTTTTGATGTCTTTATTTATAATGATCTGTCAGGGGCAGCCCTGCTTACACTGAAGGCCTAAAATCAGCAATAGGCCTGACATACACGCCTGCTAGCACCAAGTCTTGGGTCTCTGTGGAAAACCACTGAAACAGATAGCTATAAGCTATTGTAAACAAGCAGCTTTGGTGGAAGGCTGCCAAGCCTGAGTAGCCAAAGACCTTGCAGATAGGTAACCTTGGTGGATAGTACCAACTTAGATAAGGATAAGTTAGAGTCATAGCAACATGTCCCCTGAACCTCCATTCCCTGATACTCTGTTCTGGAAGATATCTGTACTCTCCCTGAATACCACATTCCTGCGTCATCCCCGTCCCCACATCCTGCTTTTTTTGTGTATATAAGCCCTGTGTGAAAAAGTAAAGATTATGATCTGATCAGACTATAGACAGGTCGTCATTCCTCTCGTCTTTGCTTGCTACCCCCCACCCCTGCTCTCTTTCAGTTTATCTCCCTGGACCCCTGTTTAATGCCCTGCTGGCCAGGACAATAATCCATCAAGAATACACATTATCCCCACCCAGGAAGATGTTTCACACAAAACTTCGGAAAAACAGAGAAGAAATCTGAGACTAGAACTCATGGGACCCAAATTGTAATGCCAGCATATCAAATATTAATGATGATGCTCATTGTGAGCATCAATGTTAGTAAATGTAGACTTTGAAATGCAGAACCACAGTCAATTGGCCAAAATTGTGGGAATAAATTCCAAGTCTGCGGGGTGATGAGCTATGAGAGACAGCTGGGCGCCTGGTTGAATGAGCTTTGAACCCCGGAGAACCCCTGGGACAGAAGGTGTTCAGTTCTTCCTGGGCCCCTGACTCTCTCAGCTTCAGCCCTCCACAACCCCTCCCACAGAGAGGTACTAAGTGTACTGAAATGCTGATGATAACCTCTAAAAAAAAAAAAAAAAACCTAAGAACTTTCTTGCTCTTTCTGAGGCTAAAAGGCTGCTGGTTTAGGGAAATAACACCTGTGGCTAAACAAGGGAGTATTAAGTGATGTGGCCTTTGTTCTATCTCAGCAGGAACTGTGTGACTCTAACTTGCTGCCTGCTTGTCTGAAGTCTGATGAAGAAAAAAGGACACACTGAAATGTGATTTTAGCATTTATTAGTCAGTTGTAAAACATCTTCTATGAAAGCTATTTAGGAAGAAATGTGAAAAGATGCCAAGCAGAGGAAAGGGAAAGCCTTCTCTAATTGGGGAGAAGGAAAACATTCTCCTCTCATCTATTTGTCCTCAGTACTTATGCATCTTTCAGCGTACATGATCACATGTTAAAACGTTCATCACAAGTTCACACAATATATCAAATCATAAATTGAAATAGAAGTTTACAATAATGTTTACATGCATACCCATTAGGAGTAATTATTTGGCTAAACATCCATCACCTGTCACAGCTCCACTGTAAACTAAAAACCATAACTAAGTTATTGGTGAAAATTTGTATACATAAACCCAGTCAATATTGTACTGTCTGTCATAGCGCCTATACTAAATTGTTAGTTCACTTTTTATGACCTTTGGTTAAATGTAGTACAAACTCTTGGAATGTGTTCTGAGTAGGACAAGGTCGGGGTACTACCTAAAAGCAATTAACTGGTGATACTTGGGAGGTTGACAGACTGCTCAGTGCAGATTTGACAAGCAGAAAAAGACTTAATAGCAGTTCCACTACAAAAGAGCTTAATAATCACTGATATAATTTTAGGAATTCTTATAGGATCATCATTAAGACTTAAGAAAACATCTATTTTTCCATATACCATCACTACATGACGGGACATGGTTGTAGATCTGCAGAGATCTGCCCAAAATGGATGGGCTATACCTAGTGATTGTTATATAGGTTTATGTTATAATAACAGGAAAAGTATATTAATAGGGGAAATCTTTCCTAAAATGAATTCTCCTGTGCCTTGCAATGGGAACGAATCAGACACGTATTACACTACAATCCAAAGCAGGTCATCTCAGGAAGATCATCTATTAGTTATTACCTTGTTCCATTATGGATCCTGACACAACTGCTCAGTAAAGTAACAAGTGTCACGGTCTGTTCTGGAAAACTTCTGAAACTGAGAGATCCATTTTTATCTGTGGACAACCTGGCACAGGACAGAAATCTCCTGCAGGGTACATGATACTCTAGAGTGTTTTCTCAGGACTGAAATTGGATTGGATTTCCAGGTTCCCCTCATGAGACTGGGGACTTGTATCTTGGGTGTTCAGCATCCCCTGGTTAACAACCACATAGCACCCTACAGGATTAAGAAAGTAGGAGAGGAAATGAGGCCCTGGGAAGATTAAACTATGAATAGGTGATGCACGCCTATAAATCAGTACAGAATTAGAGAAGAGGGATGTCTGTAAATTCAAGGCCAGTCTTGCCTACAAAGGAACTTCTAGCACAACCTCCCTCTTCTGTCTCAGACCTGAGATTGGACATAACCTGGCTTTTTTATTTATTTGTTTAGAGACAGAGTCTCCCTGTGGGTTCGTGGCTGGTCTGGAAGTCTCTATGTAAACCAACCAGATTGATCTTGAACTCAAAAGAGATCTAAGAAGAAGGTTACAACAGTGAATGTTACCCATCAGGATATCCATTAGGAATAATTACCTGACTAAACATTCATCACCTGTCACAGATCCACAGGTTACCTGGAGTGTTAAAAATCATAAATATTTTATTAGTAAAATTTTATATACATAAACCCAGTCAATATCTTTGTCTTCTGTCCTAGCACCTATAATAAATGTAAGTTCATCACTGAGCAGTTTCTCACAAGTGGAAAATTTTCCTTATATTTCTAATCAAGAAACATAGGCAGTGGCCGGGCGGTGGTGGCGCATGCCTTTAATCCCAGCACTTGGGAGGCAGAGGCAGGCAGATTTCTGAGTACCAGGCCAGCTTGGTCTACACAGTGAGTTCCAGGACAGCCCGGGCTGCACAGAGAAACCCTGTCTCGAAAAACAAAACAAAAAAAGTTTAAAAGAAACATAGGTAGTGATAAAGATTTCTTCATTGTAACCATTGATATTTTTCTTAGATAATAATTTTCAGAGGCTTCTTGAATTTAGTTAAAATATTCTGATGTAATGCATCAGCTCAGAGGAAAGATTTTTCTCCTCTTTTTTCAAATGTATTTCTAGAATGTTTGGATTTATAAACTGTGCATGAGCATGTATCTCATCTACTACACAAAAGGTATTCCTTTAAAGATTTACAGATCATGATATTTATATGAATGGACTTACACATGAATTTAAGATGAAGACAATACCTTAATAGTTTTTGTTCAGAGTGTATGTTCTGATATGTGTAAAATATTAGCATTCCCTAAATGACTTAGTAAAAAGAATGGAAATCAAAGCATAAAGTCTGAATCGTTATCCCTGAAAACTATGAAGCCATGTTGTCATTTATTTTTTGATAGACTTTTATCTCATACTCCCTTGAAATCAAGAGAGCAGACTTACTGCTGAGGCTCTGAAGGTCTCTACATGTTTTCTGTCTTGAGTCTTTTAAACTTAACCTAGTACTACTATAGCAATAAGCCTGGAATATTGCACAGAATCTTCCTGTTTTAGTTATCACCAATCATTACCTCTAATTCAGTGTTTCTCACTTTTGTAATGCTAACCACTGACACACAATTTTAATTATTTGTATGTGAGCAGACCAACCTGAGTTGAATTTTTTTTTCTGCT
This sequence comes from Mastomys natalensis, assembly GCA_021653895.1. NCBI lineage: Eukaryota > Metazoa > Chordata > Mammalia > Rodentia > Muridae > Mastomys > Mastomys natalensis. The sequence goes on along the minus strand of JAJTUV010003698.1, from coordinate 24,860 downwards.
TTTTTATTTATTTATTTATTTTGGTTTTTCAGACAGGGTTTCTCTGTGTAGCTTGGGCTGTCCTGGAACTCACTCTGTAGACCAGGCTGGCCTTGAACTCAGAAGTCTGCCTGCCTCTGCCTCCCAAGTGCTGGGATTAAAGGCATGCGCCACCACCACCCAGCAATTTCTCAGTTCTAAGACAATTAGAAATATGTGTTTGATGATGTTCTTAAGCATCACCCGTGAAAGAGTCACTCCAACTCTAATGAGGTTGTTACTAACCTGCTGATAATAGCTACTATAATGTTTACATTACAGGTTTGCAGAAAATATTCATGACTTCAGCATATGTTTTATGAAAGACATTTGTTGGGGAGATGCAACACATATTCATCTAAATAACCCAAGTGCAAACTGAAAACAACCAAGACAAACTTGTTGAATCATTCAACTTTATTTACAGACAAATGGGCCAGAGTTGTTAAGCGCAAAGGACTTATAGTCAGTATTTATCCTGAAACATAACACTAGCATCTGATGGATTATGAATGCTGGATACTTGAAATATACTTCCCATCTGTAGCTATAATATAAAGAAAATGTAGTCTCTGTGGATCAATTTGTAAAACACCCGTTTAAGTACAACTTCTCTGAATTTCCTCATTTGAATAAAATAAACAGAATGCTGCCAGTTTTATTACATACTTTGAGGGCTATTGTACACACCTTAATTATTTTCTCTTTGGAAGTCATTATGTCTCTATCCTTGAAAGTGTTATACAACATTATATTCTTCTGGATAAAACACTATCCTTCATCTTGTAATATTAGAGAGTGGAGAAGGAAACACTTAATAAAAACCACCCTGCATTGCCACATTTTCAGAGTTTCACCAAGCATAAATAGTTGACATTATCTAAGATTTGAACATTGCATGAAAGATTTCACAAGTTTATAATAATTGTACTAATTCTCTAGTGTGGAACCTCAAATGTTGCAAAGAATAAACCCTGGATAAAACATAGGCCACATTTTTACCAAAAGAAAAACTTGCCCCACTAAAAAACTTTAGATGTTTCCTATGACTTGAAGTCAAAGATATTTTCACAAGCATTACATGTGTTAAGATTCTCACTGGTACGAATTCTCTGTTTCATTCTAACAGATAAGCTAAAACTAAAGGATTTACACTTTAAATACATTTGAAAGTTTTCCCTCCTTTAAGTATTCTCTAATAAATTTTAAGATGATATTTCTTGGGAGAGGGTTGTCTCATTTACTTCATTCATAAAGTTTCTATACTGTATGAAATCTCTGATAATTTCACAGATTGACATTGTGGGTAGTGCATTTGTCACATTCACAATATTTGTAAGGTTTATCTCATGTATAAATTCTCTGTTGCATTTTCACATTAACTATATGGGTAAATTACTTGTCACATTAGTGGCATTTGTAAAGTTTCTCTCCAGTATGGATTCTCTGATGACATCTCAGACAGCATTCGTAAGTGAAGCACTGGACAAAAATCATTACATTTGTAAGATTTCTTGCCTGTGTGAATTTTCTGATGAACACTAAGATTTGATGGTCGGGTAAAGAATTTGCCATATTTACTACATTTGTAAGGTTTCACTTTTATGAATTCTCTGATGGTGTCTTAGATGGAATTTTCGAATAAAGCATTTGTCACATCAGTACATTTGTAAGGTTTCGCTCCCGTGTGAATTCTCTGATGCCTTCTCAGACTGTTTTTTTCAGTAAAGCATTTGTAACATTCACTACACTTGTAAGGTTTCTCTCCTGTATGAATTCTCTGATGAACACTCAGATTAACTTTACTGGTAAAGCATTTGTCACATTCAGTACATTTGTATGGTTTATCTCCTGAATGAATTCTCTGATGACTTCTCAGATGGTGTTTTTCAGTAAAGCATTTGTCACATTCACTACATTTGTACGGTTTCTCTCTTGAATGAATTCTCTGATGAATTCTCAGACTACCTTGGTGGGCAAAGTGTTTGTCACATTCAGTACATTTGAAAGGTTTCTCTCCTGTGTGAATTTTCTGATGAACACTAAGATGTGATGGTTGGGCAAAGCATTTGTCACATTCACTACATTTGTATGGTTTCTCCCCTGTATGAGTTCTCTGATGAACTCTCAGAGTAAATTTTTGGGTAAAGCATTTGTCACAATCACTACATTTGTAAGGTTTCTCTCCTGAATGAATTCTATGATGAATTATCAGACTATCTTTGTGGACAAAGCATTTGTCACATTCACTACATTTGTATGGTTTCTCCCCTGTATGAATTCTCTGATGAACTCTCAGAGTACATTTTTGGGTAAAGCATTTGTCACAATCACTACATTTGTAAGGTTTCTCTCCTGAATGAATTCTATGATGAATTATCAGACTATCTTTATAGGTAAACATTTGTCACATTCACTACATTTGTATGGTTTCTCCCTGTATGAATTCTCTGATGAACACTCAGATTAACTTACTGGTAAAGCATTTGTCACATTAGTACATTTGTAGGTTTATCTCTGAATGAATTCTCTGTGATTTCAGATGTTTTTTAGTAAAGCATTTGTCACATTCACTACATTGTAGGTTTCTCTTGTCCTGATGATTTCTGAAACTTGGGGTAATGTTTGTCACATTCGTCACATTTGAATTTTACGGTTTCTTCCTGAATGAATCTATGATGAATTGGTTGGGCAACTTTTGTCACATACATTTGTCAGTTCCCATTGTTGAGTTTTCCCTAGAATTTTTGGAATCTGCAATTACATTTGTAAGTTGTCCCAATCACTTCTTTGTAAGGTTTCTCTCCTGAAAGATTTTGATGATTATCAACTATCTTTATAGGTTAACCCTTAGTCATCTCTATACATTTGTAGTTTCTCCCCTGTAAGAATTTCTGATGAATCTCAACAGCTTTGTAAAGATTTGTCACATTCAATGCATTTGTAAGTTTCTTCTGTATAGTAAATATGCCTAAGATCGATTTTTGGGCAAAGCATTTGAATCATTCAATGCATTTGTAAATTTTCACTTTATGACATTCATGCATTTGTAGGTTTACTGTTGAATTTTATGTCTAAACATTTTTCTTTCACTACATTGTGAGGTATTCATCCTTGATAAATCTTCCTCTTTGAAGACTGTCTCTGTAAAGCATTTGTCGATTCACTAACAGTTTGAAAGGATTCACTCCACTATTGTTTTGTTTCTAACAATGGTCTATGTTTAAGACGTAAAACTTATAAATTTGTTTTCCCTATAGTTGGTTCCTCCATATGTTTTGTTCCATGGTTTATGATTGAGAGAAAACCTTATAAATTGTTTGCCATTTCATCTATACTTTGCAAACTTCTTCATGTTCCCAGTTTTAGTCCCCTACATTTGAAATGAAGTATGCATCTCTTTGTGAGTTTATGACTTACTTTGTATTTTCATGTATACATTTGCGAAGTTCATGATTAAGACTTTTCTTGGATATTAGATGCTCGATGACATGTACTGTGTGCTTGATCCAACACCTGCCATAATTCCACATAGTCGATTTTTTTAAAAAGCTAGAAATGTATGTGGATTAGGGTTTCAACTACATGAGTAATGAATGTTCATAATTGGTTGTAAAAGATTAGGGAAATGATAGCATTACTTGACTGACTGTTCAAGAGTTTATTTGTTTGATTTGACTGTGATTTGTTATTTTTTTTTGTTATTCGTTCCTTAGTAAGAACCATTCAAATCTGACCTTAGAAGAATAGGAAATGATAATTGCCTTCTAAAACTTATTTTAATATTGTACCACCTACCCACCTCAAAAATATTAACCCATAATTGCCCCCGCTTTAAGGAAATACAGGGGCAATGAGTGGATCAGAGACTGAAGGACAGTCCACCCAGACACCGCCCCACCTGGGGATCCATTCCACATGCAGATAAGAAACAAAGACAGTATTGCTGATACCATTAAGTGCTTGCTGACAGGAGCCTGATATTGCTGTCTCCTGTGAGGCTCAGCCAGCACGTGATCAACATAAATAGATACTTGTAGCCAATAATCAAACTGAGCATGAGGGCCCCAATAGGGAAGGATTGAAGCAGCTGAATGGATTTGCAACCCTATAGGAAGAACAATAATATCAATCAACCAGAACCCCCTGACTTCCCAAGGACAAGATCACTAAGCAAAGAGTACACATGGAGGGACTCATGTCACTAGCTACATATGTAGCAGAGGATTGCTATATCTGGCATCAATGAGAGTGGGGGCCCTTGATAATGTGAAGGCTCCATGTACAAGCATAGGGGAATCCTACTGCAGTGAGGGGGCACTGGGGTGTGGGAAGAGGAGCAGACTCATAGAAGTAGGGGGAGGGAAAAGGGGGAAGGGAGTTTATGGAGGAGGAACCTGGAAGAGGGATAGCATTTGAAATGTAGAAAAATGAAATAATGAATAATAAAAAAGAAAATTGTTCTTTGCAGAAGCTAGGACAAATAAGTCATCCACCTGTAATGAAATTTGAAAAAGTAGATCTCTGAACAATGTATCTCTAATTTTATGGTTACAGTTTGATTCAGAGTGACAATAGGTAGCTTTGATCAGTTATAAATTTATGATGTAAATGATACTGACATGGAAACCCGTAAATAATTTTTATTTAAGAATCCTAAATGAAAAGATAAATAATCATGTCTCAGAACTAAACCAATTGTCAAAAAGTAAATAAAAAATTTCTCCATAAGAACATCTCTATATACACTTGAAAACTTTTGCAGTTTTTAAAGTCATAAATGAGGGAACATTTTACAGCAATAGTAAGATTAAAATACTCCAACTATTAAATGTATACAAATATAATTCCTTGTTCTGAATATTTAATTTTTTGAACTTGAAAGACTTGAATCAAGCTAGATTAGTGGTAAGGAGAGATTTCAGAGAATATTGCACTGATTACTCTTCCAAAGAAAGCAGAGAAATGTAAAGAAAACACAATGAAGCATTATGATTTTAACCAGAAAAAATTAGGATTTTCCCACTTTCGGGGTCTGTAGACACTTCATAGAGTTTGCATAAACACAAAATGGGAACATTCATAGAAACAATCAGGAAGTCAAGAAGAAGTGGATTCTTACCCACAAACAATAGATTATTGTAATTCTCCAACATCACATCCATGTACAATGCCCTCTGAGCAAAATCGAGACATTCCCATTCCTCCAGTGAGAAGTGCACAGCCACATCCTTAAAGGTGAACGGACCCTGGAATAGAAAATCACCTATTTGCTACTGGACCAAAATCTTTCCTTGTTAAAAAAGAATTAATTAAGATATACTTTGTGATACAAATGATTGAAGAAAATATTGAAGCACAAACGTTTTCAAAAAGTTCTATGGAGAAGTGTCTGAGGTTACGAATTGCTGCTCTTCCACAGACAATCTATACAATGATTTAATATAATTCTCACATTTAGAAAGGCTCTCACCTTCATGAATTTTCTTTGTTTTACTAAGACTTTAGCAGTGAATGAAAGATTGGCCACAATTACTACATTTAAAAATCTTGTGTACAGTTTGATTTCTAGAATATCTTTTAAAGTCCTCTATTATGATATTTGTTTCTCAGCACCCACAGTGCACTACACAATGGAATGTTAAAAACAGTTGTTTAAAATCCAACCATCTCGAGCCGGGCGGTGGTGGCACATGCCCTTAATCCCAGCATTTGGGAGGCAGAGGCAGGCGGATTTCTGAGTTCGAGGCTAGCCTGGTCTACAGAGTGAGTTCCAGGACAGCCAGGGCTATACAGAGAAGCCCTGTCTCGAAAAACAAAAAAATAAATAAATAAATAAAATAAATAATAAATAAAATAAAATAAAATCCAACCATCTCTACTGAACACTACTGGCAGGAGGAATATACAGGACATATGCATACATTCAGGCAAAGGTAAACAACATATTTTGAAGAAAAATGAACCTTAACTTTAGTAAAAAATATTTTGTAAAGCACTCAGACTTCCTTGTATTTCTATTTCTCTCAGAGTGCATGATATAATTATTTCAAAAGCAGTAATCATTTACAGAATATAACATATACATTTGATGTCTATATGCAGTAACGTCACTTTATAAAATATGGGTTGACATCAAATAGAATCCCAGTGCCACACTATAAATTGTCATATTATGATGACAAGAAACATGCTCTCAAATTTTCCTATGCACAGCTTGTTGAAATGTGAACATTGGTTATTCCTGTGTGCAGCTGCATCGCACTTGTCTGTATTAAACCATATACATTTAACAATCTGAGGCCAAGGGAATGTTACATCCTTTCTAGAACAAACTGGTAGAATATGAAATGCATAATTAATGGATGAACTAAATGTCAGAGTTTTTTCTTAAACAGAATAGAACTGCAGCATCAGGACATATATTCAACATTCCATATGACACAGAAAATCAAATGCTTTGGGAAGTTATTTTATGAGAATATATTCAAAACTATAAAGTAGGAAAACTAGTATTTGAGAGCATTAAAATATTTAATATTTTATAGGCTGGCATAATCAATACATATAATAACAATTTCCTAAGTTCCATATGGTCTTTCATTACAGATTGATTAGATATGTCTGTCTGGACAAGTGGCATAAGTGGCAATGCATTCCAATGGAGTCGAATCTTTTTCTTTGATCAAATTTGGTTTTCAAATTGAAGGAGAACTATACTAATTCTTCATGAGTATTTAATAATTATTCCTCATAATATTAACAATTTAAAATTTGAATCTAATTTTAACCTTATTTAATTTTCTTCAAAATTTGACCACTTATATATCTGAATTGTAGCTTCCATACAAGTATGATCTATAATACTTCCTTTGTTCATGAAAACAATGATACACTGGTTTTATACTTTATCTAGTACAAATGAGCCTCAAAAATGTAAATCTGGAGCATGAAAAAATGAATAAGAGGTAAAGGTACTTGCTGCTTTTCCATAGAAACCTAACTTAATTCTTTCTAAACATATTGCAGCTCACTACTATGTCTGACTTCAGTCAGCAGGGTATGGTGCTGCACTCAGGGTTTTAGGGGCATAATGTATCATTCAGTGTACATAAAAACATTCACACGAACACTTATATACTTAAAAGAAACTATATTGTAATGAAAACTAGAATCATTGCCACAACCCTTCATTTATGTAATGCATAATTTGGATGAAGAAGAATAACAGGTTCTATCAAGTCTTCTTCCTTCTAAAGAAAAAACACAAGAAATTAGGAAGAACATTAATTTATGTTTTTTTTTCCAGACAGGGTTTCTCTGTATAGCCTTGGCTGTCCTGGAACTCACTCTGTAGACCAGGCTGGCCTCGAACTCAGAAATCTGCCTGCCTCTACCTCCCAAGTGCTGGGATTAAAGGCGTGCGCCACCACCGCCCGGCTATTAATCTATGTTTTAAAAATTGATGGTTTATACACAACACCAAGGTGATGTCCTGTAGAAAATTCTCACTAATGTCTTTCATGTGGTAAAATGAAAAGGTGAAGACCACAGGATTTACACGACTTCTAAAGATTGAATCCAAAAAGAAAGGAAAATAACCATCTCTATACTGAGAATTTACCACAGGGGCAGGATCTCTCATGAGATAAACAGATTTCAGGTGTCAACACTTCAATGATTACTGTGTGACATAAAATGTCAAAAAGAGTTGTCAGAACACTGAAATCTGTATCACCTGACAATCACATCATTAACAAAAGAAAGAAAATTTCCTTCCATCATCTGAGCCTCTATCGAGTTAATACATTTAGCGTTAGGATTCAACACATTGGAATCCTTATAATTTTACTGTTCTACAAATTCTACTCTTGCATATATTGCTTAGTGATGTGAATTTCAACACATTTCCATATCCACATTCACAAGCTTGTGTCTGGAAATCTAGCTATCCATGAAATACAATCGATGTGACACAAGAGACCTTACTTCCACCCTAATATAAAAGGACAGGACGTTATTGAATGTACGAAAAGACCCATCAATATGTTATTTGAGAATTATTTTTAATAGCAGGTCGCCAGTCCATAAGAATTTTATGTCCTCACAATATAAAATCTAGTAGGCATCCGAAGATGTTATATACATTAAAAAACAAAACATAACATTTTCATAATTACAAAGGAAAATGAAGATCATAGAAAAGAACCCATTAGATAACATTACACATATAGATAATTAATCTTTTGAATGAATTGAATACTAAAGGGATTTTTAAGAACTGTGGACAGGACACTGACCTGGGGAGTGTTTACCAGAGAAGCACTCATTCTTTTTGTTCTTCTTCTCCTAGGTGCTGTGTGAGGAACAACGATTAGAATTCTGAAAATTTTACGTTAAGGATTGAACAATTCAAAGATGAAATAAATATGACTCTATTACAGACAATTCTAAAACACATTTAAAAAAATTATCAAAAGCAAAATGGTACCAGGTATCTTGACAACATTTCTACAGACGTTTCTTGACAGCATGCGATGATTTGTGCTCTGATATGAGTATAACCGAGGACTATTTCTAACCTCAGAAATTACCAGGCACAAACATAGAACACATGTATACCTGCTGTAGAACACTAATACCAAGGTAATTACTGAAAACTTATCTTCCTGGGACTAGAGTCAAAGACAAATAGCTAGTGGTGCCAAGACTGATTTCTAGAATTGAATGGAGTTTCATTAGCAATCACACTAGAATCCAATATCTGAGACTTTGATGAAATTCCAGTTTGTTCTATGCAGAAGGTAAAGTATATGTCTTTTCCATTTGTGTCCTGTTACCTTGGAATACAAACATTCTATCTGGTAAATATATTATAGTTCCACATGAAAGTAAGAATTACTGGCATGGGTCTCCTGGCATAAATACCCACACATACACATAAATACATATACATACATGTGTTTAATCACAAATAAAAATGTAGGAACTCATTCTGAATGTTGAGATATTATTACTATGAAAAGTGCTCATGAACATGGTATCAGCAAATATGCAGTACTTTTTATGTCCTACATTCATCATATACTTCTTTCATGTCAAATATTTCTCTTGGTATTTAAAAGGTACATGAATAGTTTCTTTCTATGACCCTGCATCACAAGTTCAGATTGACACCTGGAAATAGCAGATGGATGGACTGCTGTGGAAAGTCATATAAAATTATTGAAAATTGATGAGGACAATGATAATTTCCTAGACACAAGTGAACAAGTAAGCTATCAGTGTCCTAACACTAGGCCAGACAATAAGGAAATGCTGACACCAAGGCACTCAGTGTTTTTTCAAACACTGTAGAGGACTAAACAGATGCACCACTAAATTCTCAAATGTACAAAGGAAAAAGGAACAGTCAATATGCACCAGTGTACACTGAAAGAAGTGTCTTTCTAATGGATGGAGAACTTGAACTCAACTTGTTTTCATGCCAGAGATGCAAGACTTTTTCAATCATCACAAACCAAACAAGACAAGGCTCAAAATATAAACAGTGAGAGAAGGCTCACACCCATGTCAATATACTTATAAAATGCCTGGGATGAAATATCACAGAGGATCACTAGAAAAGCTCTGTATATTGTGAGAACAGAAGGAACATCCCTTAGTCTAATGAAGATAATAGTCAAGATGTTCAACCTATCATTACAAAAATTAAGCCGGGCGGTGATGGCGCACACCTTTAATCCCAGCACTTGGGAGGCAGAGGCAGGCGAATTTCTGAGTTCGAGGCCAGCCTGGTCTACAGAGTGAGTTCCAGGACAGCCCTGGCTAAACAGAGAAACCCTGTATCGAAAAACCAAAAAAAAAAATTAAAGACAGCTGAAATCACTCAATTGTTTTTAGAAGAGAGATAATGGTGTGCAAATCATTCAAACTAACTTATCAAAGGGCAGTAGTACTTACATAGAGCAAGTAAGACACAGAACATTTTCAATCTCTCAAATCAGCATACTAGCAAGGCAAGTATTTTAGAATTACAAGAAACATAACTGTTCAATTCTAGAGGGACAAATATTCCAGGAAATACACCAATATGATAATACACTTAATAAGCTATTTTAAAAATACAAGAAAATATAACTTGGTTTTACATTCCAAAGGAATAATCTGAGAAATCAAAAGACTGCTCAGTGTACAAAAAGGTCTTGGGCGGGCGGTGGTGGCGCACGCCTTTAATCCCAGCACTTGGGAGGCAGAGGCAGGTGGATTTCTGAGTTCGAGGCCAGCCTGGTCTACAGAGTGAGTTCCAGGACAGCCAGAGCTACACAGAGAAACCCTGTCTCGAAAAAAACAAAAAAAAAAAAACAAAAAAAAGGTCTTAGATATGCTGGTGTAGCATACAAACTGATAATTGGGCTCTGTAGAATGCTGGGTATAAAGAGTCCAGTGGCTCTCCCTAGACCCTGACCCCTTGTGCAGAAATATCAACCTGTCTGACAAAGTATGTTCACCAGTATATCCATGGTTTTATATGCTTCTTCCATGAGTTTACCATAAATACTACAGAATCTACTTGAAAACTTGGAACTGACATTTTCTCAAATATACACCTATTTCTGAAGAGACATTATTCTGCACTTTTGAGCCTTCCAGTTATTACTAACACTTGTTACATGAAATCTTTTTATCCTACTCAAAGTATAAATAGCCATATGTAGTATTCAGACACTGGGACTCTTGATTACTCTAAGGACATAGCATTCTAATGTAGCATTTCCTAGAAAAATCTGTCGGAGATTGGCTTCCTCAATTCCCAGATGGACCTACCTAGTCTCACATCTAAGTGCTGTCACAGTCTGCAAGTTTATTCCATTTTTCTTGTCCTATCCCTTACCACCAAAAGACGACACATTATAATACCATACAGTAGTAATAAATACTTATCTATAGAACAAAATCAGGAGAGCATGGAATGATATTTTCAAGCCCTGAAATAATACAAATGCAAATTCTAGTGTTACTTTCAATAAAAGTGGCTACTAGTATTGACAGTGTTTAAGGTACATTTGAATGTACCTTACAAATTTGAATCATTAAGACATGTTTTTAAGTCAAGAACCAACTTAGATAATAAATGGATGAAAATATGCACAAGAGAATCAGATATGAATTTTCCATGAGGACACAGGTTCTATGACAGCTCTTGTGAGGAATAAGTGAATGCAAGAGAACTCATGTACAACACAGGAAAGCTCTATCCCACACAAGGAATGGAGAACAATGTGAACCATAATATACTACCCACAGTGCCAGCAAAATCTTCTAGATTAAAACTCCTAGGGAATAAAATCTCAGAAAGACCATTATTTCATCCAGCAATCTTCCAAAAACTTCACTAAAAATTTCTTATTTTCTACACTGATATCAAAATGAATTAAAAATGTGCAAGGTTATTAGAAGACTGATTATATAGGTCAGAATGAATTCGTCTCTATTGACTAATACTTCTGAAATTGGATCCCCACTTGGTCATGTTTTGGGAAATTTAGTTTTAGGGACATTACTGAGTAAGTAAGACACTGGGTGGAGGCACTGAAACAAAATAGCAGACAAAAGCAACTTAGTTATCTCTTACTCCTTAGTGACTGATGTTGAGGATGTGATCTCTCCGCTTTCTCTTTCAACACCATGGTACTTGCTGTCAGTCCTCCCTGCCATGGTGGATTGTTATCCTGTGGAAGCATTACATCAAGTAGTCTGTTTCTTCTATTGGTTTCCTTGATCAAAATTGTCAGGAGCCATAATGGGACAAGGTAATAACTAGCAGGTGATCTTCCTGATGGCTTGCTTCATACTATTATGTAATCTGCAACAGGTTCTACCTTATTAAGCAAAATATAAGTCCTGCTATTAATATTCTTTTCCTGTTATTATTATTAAACACAAATAACAATCACTAAGTAACAGCACACCACTTTGGAGCAGATCTCTGCAGATCTACGAAGATGTACTACTGTCTGGTAGTGATGCTATATAGACAAATTGATGACTTCTTAAGATTAATGATGATCCTACAAGAATTCCTAAAATAATACCAGTTATTCCATTTTGGATCTTTCTGCTTTTCCCCTTAGACAGCAGAAAGGTGAATAATAATAATAATGACTCATAGAGAAACTCTGGGAGACAGTATATCAGACTTGAAGAAAAGGTAGAAGAGCTGGAAGATTCTGTCATAAAAATGATGAATTACAATAAAGTTAGGTTAAGGCACAATATTATTTGCTAGTTGTAGGGGCAGGTAAATTAGAGAAACTCCTGTGAAAAATAGTCAAGGTTTTTCTCAAAAAAAAAAAAAAAAGAAACAAACAAACAAAAAGAGAAAGAGAGAGAGAGAGAGAGAGGAGAGAGAAGAGAGAGAGAGAGAAATAGAACTACAAAACACAATGCACAATTTAGCCATTTGTTCATAGATGGTTTCCTGATTGTTCTCTATAATTCTCTATGTACACACATCCACATCGGCATATGCTGGGGAAAGGACTCCAGAATTACCTAAATTTCTAGAGATCCTACCTAGAAAATCAATTCTTTTCATGATTATAAGGAGGTCCAGGATTCTCAGGAGACTTCTGAGGTTCAAAACCTGTTTTGAGGATTGTGACAGGTTAAAAAGGATTCCTGCTCAGCCAGGAGGTGAGAGCTCAGAAACACTACAGGCATAGATAAGATTGAATGGAGGCTGGAGGCTTACAGGACTAGGCCTAGGTTAAGAGACAGACAATATGCCTGCCAGCAAAAAATTGCAATAGAATACGACTTACTGTGGATAATCTAACATTGCTCAGTGTAAAAGCTCTCTAGAATGTAAGAAGAAAAGAAACATATCTCCCAATACTAAGGCAAAAAGACGCAAAACTAAAGGAAACAGTACAGAAAAGGCCAACAGTAATTATTGCCCTATAATCAGGACTAATACAATATAGTGCATCACTAAGAATACCACAGTTCAAGGACAGGAAAACATTTAGAGTGCAACAAATAGGTGATTCAAAAAGCAAGTGGACATTCTTTAGAAAAAACAACTCAGATGAGAACATTCATTGTCAACACATATCTGATGACAGCATTCATAGTGTCAAAAGGTGTTATGCAAACTGGGACAGGGCTCAGAGTTATCAATGGCCTAACCTAGATTTGTATAATGTTTGCAACAATCTCAATCTGCCAGGCAAGGTATGGCCTCTGGTATCATAGTGGCAAGTCTATCTGTGGGTAATAGAGGGTTTTCTGGTTCAAGCAGAGGCCAGCTTCATAGGAAAAAAAAAATACATGGATTAAATTGAGAATCTGGATAAAATACAATAAGAAGGTCACAGGCTCTAGGAGAGAATGGATTACTGACATTTGCTTCATGTGTAAATGGTCCTTGTCACACTCACTGCTTGATACAGATTTCAGTCTGGGTAAAAGAAACTTAGTTTTCAATATGCAACAGCTATTTCAGAGCCTCAAAACTACTCAAATATTGACATCAACTGACCCCTGACTGCACTGACTGCTATGGGAAATCCATGTCATCACATCTAATATTTTTCTCCGTGAAATTTTCAGGAATCATTAATGAAATACAATCTGGTAAAACCAAATAAATAACCTCTTTCTACCGACAGGTGAGCACCACCCCACCCTTTGTTCAATCCTTCAACCATACCTGGATCCTTTCTTAGAGTCTCCTTTGCCTTTACCAATCAGGGTTCTTAGTTTTGATTTACAGTTATGCAGATCTGTCTGAGCACATAGAGACCTGAAAATGGGAAAATATCATTCAGAAAGAACCTGGAACTGTTCATGGAATAAAAATGAAGGATGCCAACACCTGACAAAAGGATAAACATGAGAGAAAATATCGTGAAAATGTCTCTTTTTTTTTCTGAGGTTTTCAGTTTCTCCTATGAGATGTGAGAGTCAGTCACACAGTGAACACACATACAGAGTTATATCCCAAGCAACAGGAAGGAGGATCAAGGAAGACTGCAAGAAAACTATTGTGACCCCCAGAATCCAGACTGTTGAACTTCTCTAGTCTCCGTAAAAAACCTGGAGTGCAGGGTCTAAGCATTCCAGCTCCTGCAAGAAGTCCACAGTGCAGAGCTCAACAAACCATGAATGTGCATGGACAGGGGGCTGTTCATGAACTAAGGAGATGTTTTTTCTTAAGAAAGGGAGCAATTATAATTATTCAAAAGGTGCTATCTAATTTTGTCCTAATCCATAGTAAGTTTTATATCTATAAAAATATCTTGGCTGATATCATCCTCTCACAGAATGCAGGGCTGAACCTTAAAAGCATTCAAAGAAATTCATGAGCAATGGCTAACTGTGGTGCCTATTAACATATAAATGCAGACATTTTTGCCTAAGTGCTTTCTTTCTTGGCTTCTGATTCTCTCCTGGCCAACCCTCTCTCCTCCACCTCATCCTCAATACCTCTCCACAGCTCATGACCTGGTTCAGTCTGGACAGAACCAGATAACTCTGACTGCTTTCTCTCCTAGACTGAAAAGTCAAAAGGAACCTCTAAGCACCACCAGCACAAGAACCAGATATCTTCTTGGAATGCTAAATGTTGCATATCTTAGGAAAATAATAAAGCTTCATGGAAAAATTACAATGGCCTATAAAATGCTCCGTAGCTACTGACCAAAGTCCATCTCTTGGTCAGGATGAAATATTTCATAAAGCTTGCCCGCATGGTGGAAGTGGATTTTCTCTGACTACACTCAGGGTTAACAGAACATACAATATATCTTCTCCTCAGCCATACCTTGCTGCAATCCTGTCTTCATTTTCATTCAAACCTAAGGTGTAACATTAATAACTAAGCCTATGAAGATATTTCTGAATGTTGTATTTACATCACAGCCAGCATATACGTGAGTGTAAAATTAATGGAGAGTATAACTTTACTCAGTAAATATTAATATTTACAGCCACATGATGTGCCTTATAACCTATATTAAGCTAGAACAAAGAAGTAGGCTTTAGGCATAAAAAATAACCAAAATTTTCTAATAAATCAAATCTGCACTGGTCCCTCAAATGACTAATATGTACAAAGGTCTCTCGGGATGCCTTTTCAGGCCCTGGAAAAAAGGGAATGAAATGGAAACGGAGAAACAGGGGAGTTATGAAACATGGCTGAATTTGCATTCAAGGAATTTTAAGACTTTAGTGAAGAGAATCCCCATGTACAAACTACAGACAGAGACTTCAGAGGATCTACAAGGCTGTTTCAGAAAAAATATTATGGCAACCATAAGATTATTTAAAACATCACCATAATCCCCAGTTCCTAGGATCTCAAACTTCCTGACAATGGTAATATATCCGCCAACAGAATTGTGAGCCCTAGAGCAGAAAATGAAGCCCTGCTCCCACCCCAGCTCTGCCCTGCCCATTTCCCACCCCAGCAGCAACTCTGACCTGGCAGGTGACAGGATCAACTGCTGAATGTCCTAGGAGGCCGGCATGGCAACTGCAGCTTGAGAAAGTTTTCAGTTATCTCAAGTACTCACGGGGCACTAGGCTCCCACCACATCTTCCTGACCACGAGGCAGCTGAAGTACAAGGAGAATGCCTGAAGGGCGGAACTTCCTGTCGCTTAAGACTGGCTTATTGGAGCAACTCCTTTTGGACCCGCCCAATATTCAGCAGCTTCCTGTTACGTAATTCTTCTAAGCCAACCTACTTCCAGATCTTTTAATTAATTATCTTCCCAATTTTTCACAGCGGTTTTTTGTTGGTTTGGATTTTTGCTTACTTTCTTACTTGCGATTGATTGTTCCTTTGATTTTTTTTTTTTTTTCTTAAACTCATGATTAGAGAGGTGTGCCCACCCTCCCCATGAGGAACCACTCCGCCAACTCTGTGGCAGGCTGCCTTCCACACAACTGCAGCTGTCAGGATGCCCAGGACCTAGTCTGCACAGCTTCCCCAAAAGTTTGCTGCCAGTCTAGAGGAGAAGTAGATGTAATTGGACAGTGCACCTGGGTACTGAACCCTTCAGATACAAGGGATCCTGCCTAACTTCTCACTGGGACTCTAGCCCCCGGGCTAAAAATACACAAAAGACAACAATCCCTCTGAATTCTGATTCTCCTAACATATTCTAAAAAACAAAATAGAAGTAAGATAAAATGCACTTAGCTCAAACCATGGACCCTATATGTATTCCCTAAGGAGGGCAATTTACAAGACATCCAAGATACACAACTGAAATCCCAGAGTTATGATCAAAGGAACTAAAGGCTATAAACCATGTAAATCCACTCAAAAGGACATAAACAAAACGATTCTTGGGCAAGAAAAAAATAGCAAAGGCCTGAAGGAAATGAGGACAACAATATTAGATATGAAAATTGAGTTCAATAAATGATTAGAAACACCAAAATAAATTTTAAAACACGAAACAAAAATGTAGTAAGGCGTCAGGCAGTGGTGGTGCACGCCTTTAATTCCAGCACTTGGGAGGCAGAGGCAGGAGGATTTCTGAGTTCCAGGCCAGCCTGGTCTACAGAGTAAGTTCCAGGACAGCCAGGGCTACACAGAGAAACCCTGTCTCGAAAAACCTAAAAAGAAAAATCTATTAAGCCGAATAATAAAAACTCAAAGAGAACCTGTGGGAGACAGATTATCACACTTGAAGCAAGGTAGAGTAGCTGGACGCCTCATTCAAAGAAAATGATGGTTTAAATTAATGTTGGGTTAAAGCACAATATTATTTACTGCTTGAAGTGGGAGGTAAAATAGAGAAACTCCTTTAGAAATCTCTGTAAATTTTTCTCAAAAGACAAAGGGAAAGGTAATAAAAACTAGATGTAGAACTACAATACAGACTCCACTGTTTAGCCATTTGTTCATAGATGGTTTTCTGATCGTTCTCTATAATTCTCTATGTACACACATGAACATCTGCATAGGATGGGGAAAGGAGACTCCAGAATTACCCAAGTCTCCTTAGAGATTCTAGCTAGGAAATCAACTCTTTTCATGATTATAATGAGGACCAGGATTCACAGGTGATTTCTCAGTTTCAAAACCTGTTGTGAAGATTGTCACAGGTTAAAATGGATTCCAGCTCAGCCTCGAGGTGAGAACTCAGAAACACAAGTACAGACCTGGGGCCCTTTCCTTAAAGCAAAGGGTTCTGAGCCCATGGACTCCTTTGAGATGGCAGGGCTACTTGTTTTCCATTTTGGTGAGTTTTTTTTTTTTCATATTATGCTTAGGAAAAAAGTACTGTCCCCAGCTAATAAATTCTGCATAAGTGAATAGGTTAAACACAATGGTGATTAATAATGAATCTGAGATGAGTTAAGGAAAGAAATAAAAGCCTTTTCCTCGAGGGAAACTAAGTGTGACTCTAACATTGAATTCTCTACTTCCTGTTCCCTGTGCCTTCCATCCTCTGTCTGTCTGTTGCCTGCCTTTGAATCTGTGACCTCCTGAAGGCTGTCTTGTGTATCTCTCGAAGTGTGTCTGCCTTCAGCCTCTGTGTATGTGTCTATCAGTGTACTCTGTATGTATCTGTCTGTTATCTATTTGTATTTTCCTGACTGGTCTTACAAAAGAGCTTTGCAGTGTTTATGGAATATCAAGGAAACCATCACACAAGGAACGGGATAGGGTACAGAAATCTATGACAGCATTTGAAAAAGGACTAGATAACTGGCTCCAAGTGATCAAGACCACAAATATGTATATGCATCACTGTGTATCAATCAACATCCATAATGGTATATTCATTATGGAAGGTTGCTTTGAGCCTCTGTACTTCATGCTTTCACCAAATGATATTCATGCAGATTCCGGGCAGGGCATGAAAAAAGTTCATATTTACGATTATAACTATGCATCAGGTTAGGTTTTAAAAGTTGATAACAAGAGAAACTCAAGGAAAATAAAATTTGTTTTTACATTGTTCTTTGAAAAGTATGTCAAACAATCAAGTTGAGTTTAGAGTAGGATCAGAAAGAAAGCCCCAGTCCCCCACTGGTTAGAGTAACTGTCCACATGGTCACAAGGAAGATTTCTTGAGCTCAGAGCTAACCCTGTGCTGCCCTGACCCTCATTCTAGGACTCCTTCCCTTGGGTGAGATTTTTCCCTTTTCCTTTGAAACAGTTTCTTTCTCCAGGCTGAGAACCTCAGGCTGGTCCTGGACAAACTGCTCTTTCAGAACTTGCTCCAAGCCCCAAGCCCCTGACATGTCTTGTCCATGAGTCAGTCTTTCACCTCCTACAAGTGGCCCGACCCTTAGAGTAGCATAGGCTTCTCTCCCTTCCTCCTCCATCATTTTCAGCTAGCTGCTGCCACTTCGTTCAGCTGGTTTCTGGAAAAGCAGGTCTGGTACCCTGCTTGCTCCCCTCCTCCCTCTGCTCCATAGCTCTGCTCTGGGTCTGGCCATGCTCCTTGCATCCTGCCAAGGACCCTGAGACTTGCTTTCCCATGCCTGCAACCACCCTCACAAAGGGCTTGAGCGTTGGTGCTTGCCAGAGAGTCTATATCTCTCCTTCTCTACCAGGACCTATAAAGTGAGTGATAGCAGTATGTACACCATTGCTGGGATACAAAACACACTATTCAGGTTGCCTGCTTCCCCACCATCCCCACCCCCTTAACCACCATGGACTCCAGCCACCAGAGGCACTGTGCCATGATATCTGGCTGCTAGTACAAAGTCCCACCCCGCAGTGGCAGCAGCAGACCTTTGGGTGACTTCCCTTATCAAAAACAGTTCATATATCCCTCAAGCTTTTGCAGCTGGTGTAAATTCCTGGTACCATTTTGAACTGCTTTCTGGTGAATTCTAGGAGATCTCTACTGCCGTAGCCCATAGGAATTCACATAATGTCCTGAATTTCTAGCTTGGTTGTACACTGACTCGTTCCTGAATTCTTCTTGGGATGGCGGTATGAATAGTTCAGTAACATTCCCATCACCCAATGGGTGCATAATTGTCTTTGAATGTCTGGATACAGTACCTGTTAGATAATTATCTTAAGAGATCTTCACACATACTGCCAGTGGTCTGAAAAATAGATAAAGTTTTCCCTTCAGTACCCGTTAGAGATCTTCACATATACTTGCAGTGGTCTGATAGATGGAAAAAGAATCATAGCCTCGAAGGTGAAACATAGAGGAAAACAAGGAAAAGACATTCTCAAGTTGTCTCCATAGGCAAGAGATGTCACAGGTTTATAGGGGCAATAGTTACACTCAATGTTGGCACTACCAGTCCTCTGGACACTTCACACAATAATGTGCATGTGATGGAGAAAAAAAAGTATCATCATTGCAGCTTCCACATTTCTCATAACAAGATACTTCACAAACATAGGTGGGAGAAGCTATGCAACATGCAGACTTTACATCTGAGTGTGCAACTGAAGGACATTCCTCTACAGCAACATTTCTAATTCAAAATGACCAAAATCTTCACTGATTAAAACCTAAGAAATATATGCTTAAATTTTATTTACCTATGTGTGGATGTTTCTGTCTTATTGATCTTGGTAGAAAACCACATTTTTTAGTACTTTCTGGTACTAATTTATTGAAGTCAGTCTCCCAGTCAATAGCCATTCTACAGTCTTTGGAAAACCAGTAACTCATTGCTCTCACAGGAGAACAGATGAATAGCTATGGCCTGTTTCAAAAGTTTAGCCAGGACTGCCTGGCCAACATACCAAGCTGGCTCATGAGAAGCTGTTGCAAAAGGTGGATAATTTTGTGTCATGACATCTGGACAAACAGAAATGCAATTATTCAATGAACAAGAACTAGTAGTAAAATGGGCAGACAGAGCATGGTTCAGAAAGACAGGTTGGAAGCAGGAATGGACAGAATCAATTCTCAGATGGTGAGCCTGTGGGGCGCCGCCCAGCATTCGCCATTAGAAGATGGCAGCGGCTCCTAGTGTAACTTGTAGTAAACAAGTATGATTTATGGTAAATATCTCCACTGTGCCTGTGCACAGTATGTTTGGACACGTTCATGCGGACAATTTAATCACATGCACCAATCAGGGACGGCCATGCAGCCACAACACTATATAAACTGCCAATTCCCTGAGCTCGGGGGCTCGCCTTTGTTTCATCTGTAACTTGCAAGGCCTGAGTAAACTGCTGCTGGAAAGAACTTGTGTGCGCGTCTTTCTTTCCGGCTGGTTGGGATCGGAGGCTGGCACAGTGAGCCCAAACTAAACACATCATCAGGACACTCAGTGAGAGCAATACATATGATCCTGGCAGCCCAGGAAAAAGAATCTACACCGACTTTCTCTGCAGGTCATACCACAACAGCAATGGTGTACCTTAGTTTTTTTAATTATATGATTATTCTTGGTATTACTCTTTAAATTTTGCTTTCTTTATGCATCATTGCTCCAATATCTTACTCACTTCTATTCCAAATGTTTTGCGGTCATGAAGAATTTTATTCCTTGGTTCAACTGCTTTCATATTTGTTCCAGTTTAGAGCAACATCTCCTGTACCTCAGCCTTTCCTCATGCTCTATACTTAACACTTGCTGTCTTACTTAGAGGTTTACTGTTGTGAACAGACAGGTGACCCAGGCAAATTTTTAAGGACAGCATTTTACTGAGGATAGCTAACAGGTTCAGTCCATCATCATCAAGGTGGGAGCATGGCAGCATCAGGAAGCCTCTCACATCCCAGGTCTGTAGGACTTTCTAGAGGTTTTCCCTAACCTCCACATCCTACAGGTCTATGCTTCCATTCATTCCTCTGATCCTCTGAGCTCTCTCTTGTCTCCAACCCATAACTTAGCCTGCTCCCCCTTTTCCCTCCCCCTCCTGTCTCCCACCTAGGTTCCCCCTTCCTTCTGCCTCCATTGATAACTTAGTGAGGGCAGAAATAAAAAACTAATTCAATTTGTTAAAATAACTTTTGTGATTATAATTAATTTCAATCCTTTCAATCCTTCTTAGTGTTTAATCTTAAAACCTTGGGATAAAAGACCAACGTGCCTAGTTATCAAATAAAAGTAGTCCTGGGTTCCAGGTTCTCCCAACATCCTCCATCGCTACCTGTTACAGGGTATTTCTGTCATTTTCAGAGACCTAGCCAAGGAGTTGGGCAAACCTCCTTCCTCCTGACCTTCCTCATGTAATGCAACCATTTTGGCTACCTGGTCTCTTTTATGGATCATTTACCCTCCCTGCCTCTTGGTCTTGTTCTGCCTCCTCCCTCTCCTCATGTGGCTCAGGGTTATGTCCACTTTGGACTATTCCCGTGTCTGGTAATTCTCGTTCTTTTATTGATAAGTAACATTCTAATTCACCATGCCTAGATGGAGCCATATCTTTTCCAAAGATCAGATGCTTGGTGAAGGTTGTTTTGCTGATATAGAGGTGCAGGCTGTATATGATGAGGAAACTTTGGCATTGTGTATATTTGCAGGCTTAAATGCCTGGGACAAAGTTGCAGAAACAGGAAAGACTTGAACCATTTCCTCAACTTATGTAAAGTCCAAAGGAAACTTTCCCTGACTTTTTGCAAATTTGACCTCAGATGTGGAAAGGAATGTATCAGATCCAGCAGCAAGAAAGGCAATAATTGACTCTTGAACCTTTAAAAATGTGAATGCTGTATGAATGTAAGTAATTAGACCACTGAGGGCAAGATCAGCATTAATAGATGAGGAGATCAGAACTACAACTGATGTTAAACCTCATTCACCTGATATGATGTTTATAGTAGAAGCTGCATCTAGAGACCTATACATGAGCCAAGATTACAAATGTTTTAACTGTGTTGATCAGGGTTATTACTGGTATTAAGTATGGGAAAAACCAAATTAATCCCAAGGGGGGGTGGAGGGGTATGCATTCTGGAAAATATGTTTGGCAAAAGTTAACATTTGGCTACACCAACCACAGACAACTGGGGTAACACTTTACCAAAAAACTCCAGAGGGGATTGCTACAGGTCTCAAAGCCAGGCAGGGAGAGTTCTCTTCCTCAGGAAAACTAAAGAGCACTGCTCTAAAAACAAATATTGTGAGACAAGTTAACAAGGAATAGGCAAATTCTATAGACAATTCAAAAAAAATTAAGGGGGCCAAAACTGACTATTTTGACTAGTTTAACGTCATTTGTATGTCTGGTCTATAGAAGATCAAAGGCCAACACAAAGAATGCCTGTAAACAATATTGAGATTGAAGGAATGGTTAGCACTAGAACAGATGTCACCATTTCCTCTCCAAAATCTTGGCCTGCAAGTTGGCCACTTCAAGAAGTAGATATACAATTTCAAGAAGTTTGAATTTTATCCCAAATAAAGCAAAGAACCAAATAGATTAAATATGGAGAACCTGAAGGTCAGGTAGGAAAATCGAGGCCATACATGGATGATATAGCAATTGATTTATGGGGAAGGAATCTGTTACAGCAGTGGAAAAACACAAATTAATATCCTCTCAGTTTCAGAGTCTGGCCACGAAACTGGTCAGGCTCCTGATTAAAAAAAATTAAATTGTTTAAGGAATGTATCAAATGCATTTACAGACTGTCTAGGCTGTCCATAAACAAGATCCAGCAGATGTTGACAATTTAGTTCTACTTTAGGGAGCCACTGATGATAAGACACCAACAGACTTACCACTCAGGTGGTGGACTGACCAACCCATTTGGATTCATCAATGACCTATGACAAAAGAAAAACTACAGGCATCAGAACAGTTAGTCCAGGAGCAGTTGGAGGCTCAGCATATAGAGGAGTCCACCAGCCCTTACAATTCTCCGGTATTTTTCATTTTCATTAGCAGGAGTCAAAAACCCTTTTTATTTTGTTCCAAACCTTTTCCATGAACGATTTATCAAAAGCAAGAATGGGTACATTCTTGGAATCATTGATCTTGGATACACTTTCTTTTTTTTTTTTTTTTTTTCCGAGACAGGGTTTCTCTGTGTAGCCCTGGCTGTCCTGGAAACTCACTCTGTAGACCAGGCTGGCCTCGAACTCAGAAATCTGCCTGCCTCTGCCTCCCAAGTGCTGGGATTAAAGGCGTGCGCCACCACCGCCCGGCTTGGATGCACTTTCTCTGAGTAGAACTGATAGTTTAAATATTTGTTGGATCAGGTTCACTCAGTGTAACAGGCCAGCCTGGGAAATATGTGTCATTTTTGAAATAGGGTGTAATGCAAATGGCATGAATACAGGGATCACAGGCAAGTAGTGACAGATATCTAACAAGTGCCACCTTCACAGTCAGAAGACTGAGGGGGAGGAGACTTCATCCCTTTCTTCCTTTTCCTGGTTGGTCGGATGGCCCATACTGGCATTCATCCCGGTGTTGTGAATTCCTGTTGAAAAAGACAAGCATATCCTCACCCTGTGTCAGCAAGGGGCAGGTGACTGCCATTTTGATGTTAGAGGAACTCTCCACTGTACAAAGGGAAAAGGGGTATTCCTGGGTAGGAAAGTCTAATGTTTATAGTCAGGGCTTAATCCATGATCATCAAAGCTGAGTAAGTTTAGGTGAAGAAAGGCCTCTACCAGCATCAGGTGAGGGTCATATTTGGACTCAGGGAAAGGTGGCCTGTGTAGGCAGCATTTCATAGAATGTGGGCTCATCCCATTTAAGCCTCAGGTTGTGCCCTGTGGGCCTGGTGAGGCAGCGATAAAAGAGGGGATTTCTGGAGCCCAACTGCAGGTGCCTGCTAATGTGAGGGAGGCTTGTAAGTGTGGGAGAGGAAGGGCAGTAGTGTCCCTGGCACAAAGTTCATGCCATGGGTACTGGGGAGGGGAGGGGACTTGAGGTTAGCACCAGGCATTCAGATTCCTTCAAAAGACTTTTCCACATTAGCATCCAAGGAGCCTACCAAGGCCCAGTGAGCTGGAGGAGAGGCAGTCATGGACACATTCACACTCTGCTGTTCCTGACAATGTTTACTGTGAGTGGCAATAACTTCCTCTGGGGAAGAAGAATTTAGACTAGTAATAATGTCAATAAGAATCAGAACAAAAAGTGAGGAAACTATCCCAGAATTCACCATGCATTTCTGGGCCTGAAAGAAAACCCTTATTCATATATCAGGTCCCCACATGTTTTCAGAGCAATTTGTGGGACTAGAACTGCTGCCTCAGTCCAGAAGGTTTCCAGATCTGAGACCTTGATATTCGTGCCCCTGGAGACAAGGAGGAACCGATGGCCAGATGAAACACAGGAATAAATTAATGAGAAAGGGAAAAAAGGAGGAAAGTACGATTGGACTCAGGTGTCTTGTGCTTACTGGTGGACTTCCGTGGTTGTTAGGCCAGGCTGTGTGCTCATATCATGTCTCCAGTGGAGGCAGGTGATTCTGTGGGCCAGTCCTTGTTGCGGATTGCCCTGGTGTATTTTGATGCTAATTCTGCTTCCTCAAAAGGGGCTTCCCCAACAAGGAGTGAATCAAGTACCCTGATGATTTGTTGTTGTTGTTGTTGTCTTAGACAGGGTTTCTCTGTGTAGCCCTGGCTGTCCAGGAACTCACTCTGTAGACCATGCTGGCCTTGAACTCAGAAATCTGCCTGCCTCCCTTCGGGTCTGGGCCTAAGCACGAAGCAGATCCCGGGCTGCAGCTCTGCACCCAACATCATAAAACCCTGCTGAAGTGGGGCTCCCAGGAGCTCTAAACCAGGCAGTATCTCAGGCAAGGAGGCAGCAACACCTGCTCCAAACAGGGAGTAACCAGGACCCATGGGGATCCAGGAATTCACTCCTGGCCCGAAGCACTGGTTCCTTCTGGTCTGGGTCCAAGCACTGAGCAGATCTTG
>JAJTUV010003697.1:0-42652 GCA_021653895.1 Mastomys natalensis | reverse complement strand
TGTGTTTCCTTCCTTGTATTGGCGTTTTCCATCAATTATCCTTTGAATATCCTTTGCTGGTTTGTGGGAAGATATGTGCAAATTTGGTTTTGTCATGGAAATCTTGGTTTCTCCATCTATAGTGATTGAGAGTTTTGCTGGGTATTGCAGTCTGGGCTGGCATTTGTGTTCCCTTAGGGTCCGTATGATATCAGACCAGGATCTTCTGGCTTTTATAGTCTCTGGTGAAAAGTCTGGTGTAATTCTTATAGGTCTGCCTTTATATGTTACTTGACCTTTTTCCCTTACAGCTTTTAGTATTTTTTCTTTGTTTTGTGCGTTTGGTGTTTGATTATTATGTGAGGGGAGGTATTTCTTTTCTGGTCTAGTCTGTTTGGTGTTCTTTAGGCTTCTTGTATGTTTATGGGTGTCTCGTACTTTAGGTTCGGGAAATTTCCTCTATAATTTTGTTGAAGATATTTACTGGCCCTTTAGATTGGGAATCTTCACTCTCATCTATACCTATTATCCTTAGGTTTGGTCTTCTCATTGCATCTTGGATTTCCTGAATGTTCTGTGTTAGGAGCTTTTTGCATTTTGCATTTTCTTTGACTGTTGTGTCAAGGTTTTCCATGGTATCTTCCATGCATGAGATTCTCTCTTCTATCTCTTGTATTCTGTTGGTGATGCTTGCATCTATGACTCCTGATGTCTTTCCTACGTTTTCTATCTCCAGAGTAGTCTCCCTTTGAGATTTCTTTATTGTTTCTATTTCCAGTTTTAGATCCTGGATGGTTTTGTTCAATTCCTTCACCTGTTTTGTTGTGTTTTCTTGAAATTCTTTAAAGGATTTTTGTGTTTCCTCTTTAAGGGCTTCTACCTGTTTACCCGTGTTCTCTTTCAATTCTTTAAAGGATTTTGTGTTTCCTCTTTGAGGGCTTCTACCTGTTTACCTGTGTTCTCCTGTATTTCTTTAAGGGAGTTACTTATGTCCTTCTTAAAATCCTCCATCATCATCATGAGAAGTGATTTTAATTCTGAGTCCTGTTTTTCCTGTGTGATGGGGTATTCAGGGCTTGCTATGGTGGGAGAACTGGGTTCTGATGATGTCAGTTAACTTTGGTTTCTGTTGCTTGTGTTCTTGCGCTTGCCTTTCACCATCTGGTTGACTCTAGTGTTACTGTGCTCATTGTGTCTGACTGGAGTCTGTCTTTCCAGTTATCTTGCTTGTGTCAGATCTCCTCGGATTCCAGATGTCTCTGTGTTCCTGTGATCCTAAGCTCCTTCTGCTCTGGATGCAGTAGGTCTTCTAGGATGTCTCAGGATCAGATGTTTCCATAGGCACAGACCAGCTAAGTGTCCTCTGCTCTGGATGCATTAGGTCCTGTAGATTGTCTCAGGATCAGGTGTTCCCACCAGAGTAGACCAGCTAAGGGTCTGCCCCAGGCAAAGAACCAGAGTCCGGGCAGAAGGGAAGTGGTATGGGGGCAGCGGGCTTTGGGTGCCTGCTAGTTCCTTAAGCCTCTCCTGGCTCCCAGTCGTACCTCTGGGGCGTGGGGTAGTGGGCAAGGTGTCTTACCCTCTGCTCTGGGTGCAGTGGGTCCTCTAGGATGTCTCAGGATCCGGTGTTTCCACAGGAGCAGACCAGCTAAGGGTCTGCCCCAGGCAAAAGCTATATGTACATATTATAGCATTAAATCATTCTTTTCTTCAGGAAATAAAGACTGGGGTGGGGATAAAGAAGATAAGATGTCAGTTGAGGTGGAGGTATCCAGTCACAATTCTTGAATTGTATGGCATTTGTAGATTGTGGTGGGGAGAGGAATAGCTTAGTTATATTTTTTCAATATGCAAGCATTGCATAAGAGCTCCATTTATTTGTGTTTGCCTTAACTCTGCAGCAGTATGCTTGTCAATGTCCAGGTCTATACCTTTTGCTAAAGCTCTCTATAAATCATTTGCAGTTTGATGATCTTGTCTCACTTCCATTGTCAATTCTCATTAATCTCTAAGATGACAATTGGTTTCCGCTGGTATTGATTTCATACCCTAGCTCCCCTGACATACATTAGTTCTAGTAAGTATTTTGTAAATTTCTCAGGAGCTTCTATGTTAATGACTTTATCATCTTCAAGTGATACAGTTGCTCTTGTTCTAATTTGTATGCCTTTTGTTTTCTTGCTTAACTTATTTTATTAATTGTCTTTGTACACTGTTAAATAGAAATAGTATCATTTTGCTGGCTTTTCATAATACTTATCTGTAACGTTAAGGAAATGCCTTTTCCACTTCTAGTTTCCAATGAGTTTTTTAAAATTGTTATTAGTAGTAGCAGGTATCCACTCTTATCAAATTTATCTGATATTTCAATTTATATTACTATATTTCCTCTCAAGTCTGTGTATATGAAATGCATCTCATCCATGATAATAGGTTCTGACCATTTCATGTTATATCACTGGATAATTTGCTTTATTTTAATTATACATAGACAAAAGATCCCACATAGTCATATATTAATTCCTTATATTATATTACTAGTACTAAACTATATGTATTCTACTCAAATTCATTTTAATGGCCCTGACCTAACATGATTGTTTTGGTTACTACATTTTACAATTGCTAATTTCATTATGAACATGTTTATAGGCTTTTTCTTAAACACCTGTGAGTTTTTTCTTTTTATATTTGCAAGAGTGAAACTGATGGGTAAAAACTGTGCATGCACTTCTGTTAGGAATAAACCAAGAAAGAGGTTATTATGAAATCCCACAAAAACAATAACATCTTGTTAGCTATACAATGCTGACTTTGTTTCCAAAGTGGTTGGCCCATATGTATTCAACAAGTAAATAAAACCTGGTTACTTTTATGTACTAAATGCTTAGAACTCTGAATTTTTCTGTTTTGTAGAGCTGTAGAATGATCCCTACAAACTACAGTCCCTTTGTGGCAAATGGATATTATTTCATTTACAATTTTTCCTGTGAGTTTTTATTTTATATCTGTTTTCTAAGGTCATTGTTCATCTGTATGATATTATCATATTAAGAGCCACTTATTTTGTCTTCCTGAATATCATGGCATCAAGATTTTCTATTTCTACACTTATCTTAATTGTAGATTTATACATTTATTAAGTTTCTAATGTTTTGACATTTGTAAATTGGACATTAAAAGCAGACTTTGTTACTGTGTACTATGAAAATAAAATAAAGGACAGAAGTTTTTTTTTTTTAAAAAACAAAGAATCTACTTTATTTTAACATTTGGATTTATGACCAGAAGCCTCATAAGAATATTTTAGGATTTACTTTAAGTATTGACTTTGGAATCTCTTGCTTATTTAAACAAGTAATTAATATTATCGTTAGGTTGACAGTCTTTGGAGGTTCCATATGGAAGGTATTTGTTTGCTTTTATCAGGTAAGAATCAATTAATTACTGAATAGAGGTATGGAAATAAACTATTTTCTTAGGTTTCTCTCTCTTTCTCTCTCTCTCTCTCTCTCTCTCTCTCTCTCTCTCTCTCTCTTTGTGTGTGTGTGTGTGTGTGTGTGTGTGTTCTAAAGTAGTGCCGAAGCTTTGATTGCACAGTTTGATGAGTTTGGGAAAATACTGTTTATAAAGCCAAAGAAGTTTCCTGTCAACCAATGTATGGTAAGGATTTTATTATTAGGATAATCTTGTGCTATAAAGTCTTTCTTTTAACAAATTCCTTTTTACTTTTCTCTTTTTCTTTTTTAATTTGTAAGCTTTTCCAAACTATTAAAATATTTTCTAAGTAAACTACAGTTTTGGAGATATATATATATATATATATATATATATATATATATATATAATGAAACAGAAACCTGGAGAACCAATTGATCTAGATTATAAAGTCCAAAGGGAAGTTCCATTTCTGATTCTGCAGGTTCTAAGCAATGTGAGGCTCTGTTACACAGCTGGAATGTTGTCTTCTTTTCCTGAAGTTGACAAAGCCCTGTGGTGAGAGTAGAGCTAAGAGGTAGGACATTTACATAGTTGATAAATTGATGGAGGCTCTGAGTACACTCTTCTGTGGAAGATAGAATTCATGAGGGCAAAAACACAAACAGGTGAAACTCAAATGAGAGGAAACAGCATTGTGAACATCACAGAAAGCTCACCATTCTGGACTTACAGTGTGGACAGTACAGAAAGCTAGTCATTTTGGACATACAGCAAGTGTTTTATACTAAGTACTCTCTGTAATAGTTACTGCTTTCTATACCCTTTTTGAAGACCTCTATACATAGTTACTCAATTCACTAACCAACACTATCCTCAAAATGTGGAGACAATTATCAACTATCAACTTCAGTTTATAGGGAGAAATAAGGGGTAGGGGAACTCTTTGAATTTGCTTATAGAAGCTTCTGGAATTGACTGAACATCTGAAAACAACAGTTTTCTCTTGAAAGAAGATAGTGCCAAGTGTCCAAAACCGCCAGCAATAAGAGCAGTGGGGGCTCTCTAGAAGACAGGAACTGAACAGGGAGTTTTTACAGTTGGTCCCTATTTCATTTGGAAATGTAAGAGTGGTTTTCTAAGATTCCATGATGTGTTTCTTATAAAAGAAATCCTAACCCCTGCTGAATACACAGAGGAATTTTATTTTTTTCTCCAGTGAAGGAAAACAGGAAGATTATACAGTGTATTCTTCTGTTATTGCTACCATTTCATTTTAAAGCAGATATCTACATAGTCTGAATCTCTTAGACCACCAGGAGGTAGAAGCAGGTCCCTGAACTATTGATGTATTCTCCCTCCCCACTCATGCTGAATGATCAATTCTTAATATTCAAAAATCTCTGTTTAAATTTTTGGTGGCTGGATGGTAGAAAGTTTCCTGTTCTTTTACTTTTGTGCATGTGTATGTGCTGTTATTTTAATAAGGCTCTCTGGAGTGCTAGTGCAATGGCATAGACTACCAAGTTCCCTGCAGAAAGCTGTCAATCTGTGTTAAAATCCCCCATCTCATCAGAATGGCTTGTACATGCTTGGCAATTTCATCTTTTCTTCTGGAATGATGCCTTCTAAATCTCTTAGATATCTGTGCTTGTTAGTTTGGTCAACTTGACACAAACAACGGACACTTGGAGTTAGGGAACCTCAGCCTAGTAATTGCCCCTATCAGATTGGTTAAGTGATTAATGATTGGTATGGTAGAGCCTAGTTAACTCTCTATTAATGGTGCTATCTCCGGGTAGGTGGTTTAGGGGTATAAAAGAAATCACGATGAACAAGCCATGGAAAGCATGCCAGTAAGAAGGTTCCTTCCATTGTTCCTACATCTGCTTCTGCTTTAGTTACTGCACTAACTTGTTTCATTGATGGACTGTGATTGGAATGCACAAACCAAATAAATCCTTTCATTTGCAAGTTGCCTTTCATCATGATATTTATCACAGCAATAGAAATCAAACTAGGACAGGAAACTTTTTCACTCACTTTAGAGTTATACTTATTTATTTCTTAAAAACTAATTTTCAAATATTAAGGAGACTGGAATATATGTATACATGTATAATATTTTCATGTTATAATGATTGCTATTTATAACACATATTCTCATACAATATTATGTGCTTAAGTTAGCATATGTATGCTAATATCTGATGCTATGCTTGACATACAAAAAGGTTGAGGGTGGTTGAGGTTTTTTGTTGTTGTTGTTGTGGTTTTTGTCATAGAAAACCGTGACCCTGAATATTGTCTCTAAATCTACTTATGATTTTTCATATTTGGGAAAACCTTGCTGGTGCCTGATAAGTTAAATCTAAATTATTTGAAAGTGTCAGGTCACAGTGTGGCATAACCAGAGCCAGACATCAGACTTTCATGCTAACCTATACCTGAGATTATGCAATATAAGATAGTGTTAGGCAACTACATTAGTCCTGTACTTTGATAGTCATAGCATTCTTATATATGTGTCCAGGTCTCCAAATGTTTACATTAATATAGTATGACAATGTTTAAAGACAAGGCAATATAACTCAAGCTTAATTCAATCTCAGCAGTAAGATAACTTCATGGAAAGGAAAAGTGGATGTGGCTGAGAGACTGGGGAGAGGTTTGAAAAATACGACTCTTATTCACAACAAGTATCTGTGTCTCATATATGTATGTAAGGTACTTATGTGTAGAAATGCATATATATTTATGCATGCATCTACTACTCTTAGTTCATGTTCCAGCCTGGTTTCTTTACACAGTATGGCTGAAAACAGTTCCTTCCATAATCATCATAACCATCAAGGTCATGCAGCCTCTCTACCTCAGCATTTTTTTATTCTAAGTCAAGACTTAGAATAAAGTTTTGACTAAAAATGTCCCATCAGCTGGGAATAAATTTGAGGTTATCAGCTTTGTCTTTGTCCATATCTCCCCTAACAAGTTCATACTTAATATTCAGCAAATGTTTGACTTATACAGCAAAAAAGAAAATCCCACTTAACTTGAAATCCTTAACATTCTACTCCCCCTCCTTCATTAAGCCACAGCTTGGCCTATTGTACTGAGCACAGAAAAGAATATATTGTTAGATTTATTCCCAGTGACCAGCCACCTGCTGGAACTTGTGTCTCCTCTAAAGCACTAACCTAGGAAATGTCTCAGCATCGTTCTTGAGAAATGTATTGATTTCTTGTTTGTGGTGTGTGGCCAGGAATGGCTAATTACCAAAGGATCTGGCAATGTCAATGACTGGATCCTAATATTTCAGATTTAAATATGTTTTCTAAAATAAATCTAAGGGGAAATTGATGAAAATGTTTGAAGGAATACAAGTAAAAATAAGAAAATTTCTTTGACACCAGGAATGCCATTTTATGCAACTTATGTCTCAGTATATTATTTATACTAGACTACAATTAAGCTTTCTTTTGTTTAATTTTAAAATGTTCTCTTCAAGAACTAAATTTTATGTGCTGTTTTTTTCCTATATGAAATCATCTGAACTTACCTTCTTGGACATGTAAGATGATCTGCCTTGATGACAGGTTTATATCTTCCAGCCCTCAGGTTCTTATTTTATGAGACTTCTGCTTATCATTTTGAAATTATTTTTAACACCAATGGGGAAATATCACATTGTAGATACAGTTTTCCTCACCTGAAAATGATGAGCTTTGTGATAGAGTAAGACAGTGCAGAGTTTCCTCCATCTTGTATTTTTGCTGAAGCCATTTTAAATTTAACTAGAATTTAATCTCCTTCATGTGGAATCCCATGGAAAATTATCCAGCTCTATTCTAGGAACCCAAGGTCAAGAGGCCTCAGCTAACTTACCTTAGCTTCTGTTAAACTGCTTGCTTGTGGAAACCTCCACCTCCAGCTAAACTGAAAAGCTGCAGCTACAATGTGAGATACAAGGCTGGGATTTTGCCTTTTAAAGATTTTACTCTAAATATTCAGCGCTACACTTGAGTCCCAGATACCTAAGAAGAATCCCAGCCAACTGGATGGAATAAAGACTTTTAATAGGCCATAAACTCTGTGTGAGTGGTCTTCTCTTATGGGCTCCTTCCAGTAGTTTTTTCAACTTTATTGTATTTTACTGTTTTCTGAAGTTCCCTGTCTTAGATATTTAAAATTGTTTATTAATTGATTCACGTAATAAATTTTGTTGAAATGTATATACAGAAATATAAATATACTATGGGAATAAAACTTGTGAAATGCAAGAAGAGTACCATCTAGGAAACAGCTTCCAAATCAAGAAGTATCTCATTAAGTAGCTAGAACCTATCCAGATATAAACCATATACTTAAGGATGTGCACTGGGATAATGTCCAACTGTATGCTAAATACTTACCCTTATATCCAAAGATAAGTATACCTCTCACTCCTCATCAAAGAATCTTCCTTTAGAGTGAACATAGACCTTCTAGAAAGCTACAACTAATCAAAATGTAAAGAACAACTAACCGTGGGATGCTCAGCCCTAAGTGATATACCTAAAATACATTCCCTGCGTTTCAAGCTCAACAAATATCATAGAAAGTAGGCCAGAGATATTAATACTATAAGAGGCAGAAGTTCTTGCTAGGAATGACACAGAAATCTCAACAATATGGCTGCCTAAGCAATACTTGAACAATGACAATATGTCAATATAGATGGTGAAAAATCTCACCAGGTCCCAGTCCTATGTGAAGAGATATAGGCAATTAATGACCACTCAGAGAGAGTGTGTGTTAATTTTCCCCAAGGATAAGAGCCCTGATTTGTTAATCAATACCCAGTGGGTAGTCTTAAAAACATATACATACAAGCACTGTTAAACAGATTGACTAGGTTGCATTTATTCATATAAATTTATATAATAATAATAGTAGTAATAATAATAATTCTACAAGGTCAAAAACTCGAGAGTGAGCAGGAAGGGTATATGGATGGGGTTGCAGGGGGAAAATGAAAGGGGAAATTATGTAATTATGTTTTAATGAAAAATAAAATAAATTATGAAAATGAATGTATAATATCTTGCTTTCTAACATTATTTTAATTTTGCCTCAGTTTTTACTTTTCATCAACAGGTTAACAGCTTTCTTTCTGTCATCTCTGCCTTTGGAGATTGGCTCCTAAAACTGTCCTCATTCATTCTACCATTGATAAGATTTTATCATGTAACTTGTTCAGTTCATCTCCGTTTTCTATCATTGCTAGTCATTTAGATAATATGCTATTTTGGATTGTTATAAAATGAATTGCTGTGCTTTTGTGTGACCATATGCAAGCATTTTAATTAGACATACAAGTAGGAATAGAATTACTGGTTTGGGTTTACTTTATTACTAAATGTTTAATGTCATCTTAATCAGTCACGGTTTGAATATAAAACATTCCTGATATGCTTATGGTTCGAATGTTTTGCCTCCATTCTGTGGTGCTATCTTGGAAGTTTCTGGGAATCTTAGGATAGGGAGTTTAGCTGGAGGAAATAGATTACTGGAGGTAGGCCCTTGGAAAGTTTCTTGTTCTTGATTGTGCCTTGTCTCAGTCTACTTTTGTCCATAGAATTGCTTTGCCATATCACTCCTGTCATGGTGGATGAGCCATTCTGAACTGAGACACAAAGCATATTCCTTCTTCCTTAAGTTTTTTATTAGGTGTTAGAACACAGCAATGAAAATGTAACTAACACAAAAGAACAAAAATATTGGTACATTGGGTCAGCATCTGAACTTTTGCTTGAGAATCTAATATGTAATTTGGCTTGATAAATATTACTTACATTCAATATCCATTCTATTATTCATACTTTAAATTTTTCAGCTGAACCAAAATAAAGAAATTATGAATCTACCACAACTAACATACTAAAATATGTAAATATCAAAGAATAAATTTTTTATTTCATTTTAATAGAGCATTGTACATTTCCTTTCAATATTATTTAAGAAAATTATATGCTGAAAGTATCCATAATTGAAACTGGTTTTTTTTTTTTTTTTTTTTAGAATCTTAAAATTAAGCATCTCTCCAAAGCTTCTATTGAAAAGCAAAATCAAAGTATGAAATAAAAAGGAAAAAAATTGCACAGCTGATTCTTCTTTCCTTTTGTTTTGATTCGTATTTGTTCAATTATGCATTGCTGAATGAACCCAGTCCCTCTAGCATTAACCTTCTGAACTTAAATGATTTGTATGTGATCTAATCATATTTTGTGGTCCCAGGCCACTCTGTAGTCTAACTATGCATGCCTGTGTCTTATTTCCATACATTGAGTCTCAGAGATAACCAAATGCATGTCCTACTTCCTTAATTAGAGTCACCACAGGTCCCTATGGCCTCTTGCCAGTACCCTTTCTTCCTGCATCCTATCAGTTTGTGGCATGTTTTTTCCCATCCCTTTCTTGAGGCAACCTCTCCTTCAATTTCTCCTGCCCCTAAGGAGTCTGCTTCAGCATTTGTTTGTATATAAAAATAATTGGAAACTAAATTAATTCTCGGCTTCAATTTTTCAGGCTCCATTTCCATTCTTGTGGATTCCCCCACCCTCCTCAGTCTTGGGATTTTGGTAACCAGCAAGGACTTTGAAAACAGAAAGCACAGAACAGATATTGATTGATTAGTTGATGATTTAGTCTATGATTTTATGATTGACTGACTAGCTTGGTTATTTTTTCTTCTCCTGGGCTCCCAGTATCTGATTATTATACTACACAGAGAGAGTCATTAAGCTTGTTTGCAAAGTCCACAGTCACAATACCCTCTGCTGCTTTTATATAAGAGAATTAATGGAAAACCCAATACAAACCTCTGAAGTGTGTGTTCTTTAGTGGCAAGAAAATATAAATTTTATACTTGTTTATGTACTAAACACTTCCTGGTGTGTATTTATAGGCATTTTGTTTATAAGTATCAATTTTTACTTGTTTAGTTTTGCATGACTATTGTTTTTATGCCTTTATTTGTATATACAAAATTAAATATATTAAAATAATAGATTAATTTATATGTATATGTAAATACATGTGTAGAGACAGAGGGAGTAAGGGAGATAAAGATAAAGCTACTGAGAGAGGCAGAGTTCTATAATGTCCTGAGGAAGCACACAGGTGAGGATGAATGCCAGTAGCTCCTAAGATAGCCCTTACTGATCCTTACTCTCTATACTTCGTCATCTGTGTGATACCTTGTGTAATGTCTACCCTAATGACTTTTCTTACTAAGAAAAACATGTTAATGGCTCATTTCAAGAGCTTCTAATCCTAATACTTCTAGGAATTTTCTACTGACTATCTCCCTTCCTGGTTTCCAAAATGCATGTTGCCATACTGGAAAGCTCAAGGAAAAAAAACTGAACACAGCTTCTCTCCAACAGCCATATTGGAACTAGGTCCTCCACTGATTCATAGTATTTTGGTTAAGATCAAGTATGGCACTTACCCTACAAGCACTTGAAGAACTGGCTTCTGCAGGTACATTGATTCAGTTAGACATTGATTCTTTCCCTATCAGCCTTCAGATAAGGCTGATTATCCTAGCCAATATCTTAATTATATTGTTTTTAAAGTCCCTGAAATAAAGGATTCAGGGAAGTTATGACCAACTCCAGACTGAAAGTTAGCAACTGTGTAGAGTTTTAGACACTAAATTTGGTATAAGTTATTAATTTGAAAAAGTCATTTCTAGAAGCTCACAACTGTGGAGTGTCTCCTCAGTGCCCAACAATAAAATACCTGAAATAAACACAGAATTTAATTTGTTTTTAACAACTGCTTTATTAGGCAAGGCTTTGGCACAACTCTGGTTGAATGGTGAAAGTCAAGGTGACTAAAACTCTTCAGAGAGGCTAGCTCAACCTCCTAAGGTCATAAAGAAAAGTATTACAAATAAGAACTTCATTCCATGAAGAATGGAATGAGAGGAATGTTTTCATGAATTAAGAATGAGATACACCAGAGAATGAGACAAGGAAGAAATGAGCCATTATATTTGTATATGGTACTTTAGGGAAAAGGAAAATCTGTTTCAATTCTCTTGTTCTAAAAACTACTCACAAATGAAGGTACACAAAATACAACACACACACACACACACACACACACGCACACACACACGAAATCTTTTATTTTTCTTTCTTAAGAAAATGAGTAGTTATCACCTAAGAAGGTTTTACAACAGATAGCACATTTTTTCCAAGAAAGGGATGTTTTATATGGGTACCAGCTTTCCAAGCTAGCTAGAACTATATCTAACAATAATGCCACTGAAATACTGCACACTTGTAATGAGAACAATGAGACATCAGACTTCAAATGATACACATTAGATATAATGGCAAAATGAAGCCAGTAAGGTAGAAAAACAAATTGCTTAACTAAATTATTTCCTCAAGAAAACTACTTCCAATGGGAAATGTGTGGGGAACCGGACTTTGGTGAGACCTTTAGAATTGATATCACTGCTTCTGTATTGTTACTTCTAACACTGTTATAAAAAAACCTACTCTTTTGATACCAATCTATTGCTAGAACAAGTTTTCTCCATAAGAGACATAAATAGACACAGTGAGGGTTAGGTGTTTTCATTTAAAGATGAATACATAAGAAATTAGAAGGGAAATCCAAAGAGGAAAGGAATGAAGAAAAAAAGATACAAAGGAATATAGGTAGATTGTTCGTTAAAAGACAGCTCAGTTAGATGAACAGGAATGTATTACATGAGCAAAGAGGAATGCTGTGTAAATCACATCTGTATATGCCCAGTCAGTTTCAGAATATCAGATTTATTATCTTTTTTATTTTAAATATCCTCTTATAGAGTACATTCTGACAGGAACCTCCCTTCCTTCTATTACTCCAGTTTTCCCACCTCTCTCCTTTCCCCCAGATCCTGTTTGTCCTCAGAAAAGATCAAGCCTCCCAGAGGTATCAATTGAACAAAGCATAACAAGATGCAGTAAGACTAGGCACATTCTCTCATATTTAGGAGGCAGGCTACTGGATAAGAGGAAAAGAGTCCCCAAAACAGTCAAAAGAATCACAGACATCCTACTCCTACTGTGAAGAGTCCCCGAAAATCCCTAAGCTAGACAACCACAACAGATAAGCTGAGAACTTAGCACAGATCCATGCGGCTCTTTGATTGCTGCTTCAGTCTCTGCAAGCCTGACTTACAAACACTGTTTTGAGTGCTGCTTAGGTAATTCTGTGGGCCAAGTCCTCCTGGTATCCTTAACCCCTCTGGCTTCAACAAAACTTTCACCCTTTCCCCCTTTTCTGTGAGGTTCCAGAACTCTGCTTAATGTTTTGTTATGATTCTCTCTATATCTGCTCCTATCAGTTGCTAGAGGAAACCTCACAGAAGACTATTGGGCTAGACACCATCAGATTCATCATCTTAAAACTGAGATGACGGTAAGTGTCTCTATATTGAATGTCCTAGGATATATACCAATTCTGTAGCTGACTAATATGTTATGACTGATAGTCAAGGAATATGCAGCTGAATATATGTAACCTCTTTAAGAGGAAAAAGGGAAGTCATAAGAAAGAAATTTGGATTTTTTGAAATCGTCATTTCATAAAAGATTTATCTATTGAAGAAGGATTAGTATGATGGTTAATATATGTGTGTAACAGATTAAAGGATAGATGTATAGATGCCAAAGTATTATTTCTCAGTGTGGCTGTGAAGGTGCTTCTTGAGGAGCAATCTCAGTGGACCACAGTGTAAAGAACTATTTCCCATATGTGAGGCACATCTACTCCAACAAGAGCCCAGCAGAAGAACAAGGTAAAGGAAAGATAACTTTGATTTCCCTGAAACTAGAATACTTCTTCCTGATCCTGGATATTAGATCTCAAGATTTGTCATCCTTGAGTACTGTGACATGTATTGGTCCTATTTTTCTACCTATAAAAATTCCTATTTCCAAGTATTTTAAGTCTGTGTTCTAGATCTAGGAGTTAAATCATTACCTTCTCTGGCTCTCTAGATTTAAGTCAGATAACCTACTGTGGGAATCTCTCTTTCTTTCTTTTCTCTCTCTCCTGCTTACTCTCTCCTTCCCCATCCTCCCTCCCTCCTCCCCCACTCTCTCTCTCTGTGAGTCCAGAATTAAGGTCCTCATGGAACAATGGATTTTCCTACTGAATCATCTTTCACATTCAAATTGTTTTGCCCTCAGTTTTGTAGTTTTTATATTTCTTTTAATAAACTATGTGACATCTATCTGTATATCTATCTATCTATCTATCTATCTATCTATCTATCTATCTACCTAGCATCTATTTATCATATCTATCATCTTTCTATCTGATATATATCATGTGCCTATCTGTTTATCATAAATCTGTTATCTGTGTACCTATGTATCTATCAACTCATTGTACAGTTTCTGTCAATAAGGAGAATGCTAATACAACTAGAAAAAGAGATAGAATTAGCCAAATAGGCTCCAAACTAGAACAAGCAGCAAAGCCTATCAACTTTTTCTTTTTTCTGTAAGTAAAGACAAATTACCTTCTGTGAACATCTTTTTATGAGAGACAGTATGAGCAGCTTTTCCACCAATGAATTGTAAATGGAAAGAATTTGTCACTTTCAGTTAAAACTTGACTTCTCATGACAACTCTGAGCCATGCATTGAAGTAAACCAACCATGTGACAGGGGCCTGAGTCTCTAAATGGCTGCATGGAACAGATGCCCACCCACATGCCATAGGCATTGAACTGAGGAATGAAAGGAAGATAAACCTGAAGTGTGCTCATCAATAGAGACTATGAAT
Source organism: Mastomys natalensis (assembly GCA_021653895.1). Lineage (NCBI taxonomy): Eukaryota > Metazoa > Chordata > Mammalia > Rodentia > Muridae > Mastomys > Mastomys natalensis. Next base: position 28,396 of record JAJTUV010003697.1, on the reverse strand, counting down.
TATAGCCACACTTTCATTATGTACAAATATAACATAAACAGCAAAGGGCAGGGATGTACTGTAAGTGAAGGTTGAACTTATGTGTAGATGATAAAAAGAAAAAAGGCTGGAGATATGGGTCAGTGGTTACATATGGGTACTCCTTTTGAAGAGGACCTGATTTGGGTTTTCAATAACTATGTTTGGTGGCTCCCAACCACCTGCAAATCTGATCTGATGCCCTTCCCTTTTCTGGTCACCATAGGCATAAGGGTGTATGATTACAGATATATATACACACATGCACACATACACACACACACACCACACACACAGAGAGAGAGAGAGAGAGAGAGAGAGAGAGAGAGAGAGAGAGAGAGAACAAAAACTTTTTAAAAATAAAACAAAATCTAAAACTAAATAAAAGTCTAGACTCAGAATGGATGAAGCACTTGGTAATAATTTGTGTATAAAAGTATTGCTGGGTCCTTGTCAGCGTCCAGCTTTTCTTGTCCATTGAAAAGAACTGCATTGGTAGAATAAATCTGTGGGTATAATGATTACATACTAAGGGTCTGCATGCTTTCCAAACAAACTGCACTCTAATGGACTCCCAAGGTTGGAGAGACAGCTCTCCACTGGAGATGAGTTTATTTAGTCATCAGCAAAGTACAAGAGTGTATTTTTCTGAAATATCTTCTTGGAGCTCAAAATTTAAACTTGTAGCCTTGGCTCAACCACGTGTTCAAGCTAATAAAAGCCGCTTCTTTGAAGACATAATATTAGAATACCCATTGTGTATATTTTTTCCAATTAATTGGACTTTAATTACTTTGCAGAGAATCTATAAAAGAGTTCTCAAAGTTTCCAAGATGAGAACAAGCTGGTACATATTCCATTTACTTTCTGTAGAGCTATCTCCCCATGAAACTTTAAAAAAAAAAAAAAAAAAATAGCCAATTTAATTTTATGCTGTTGAGGTTTATAAAAGGCCCAATAGAGGTTACTATCTCTAATATTTTAATAGAGACAGCTCTATTTGGAAATATAAATCCTGAGAAAGGGAACATACTCAAAAATGCTGTTAACCAATGTGACCCTATACATTATTTAACCCAAGAATCCTCTCTCTCTCTTTCTTTCTCTCTCTCTCTAAATTCATATATATATTTACAGATAACACACACGCACACACACACACACACACACCACACACACACACACACATACTTACAAGACTAGATCACTATTCATCTAAGAAAAGCCAAAAGATTCAAGCAAAGCCAAGTCTTGTGCTATAGCCCTATAATACCAATATCTAGGAGGTCAAGATAGGAAGTTTGAACTTCAGGGCCACCTGAGATGTATATTGATATTTTTGCGTCAAAAAATTAAGACATAGCAGCATAAAACTAATATTCTATTTTTCTCATTTCTCATATCAACTAGATTTCTGATGTTTAAAGGGAAGCACTTTAAAATATACATATGAAAATTGTTAAGAAAATTCATTTAACCTTAAATACTGAATATATGATGCAGTACAGTTAAGACTGGAATTCTAACAATAAGATAAAATAATTGAACTTGAAGGAAATTACTCACCAGTCAACTGGTAAGTGAACCTTACATCCCACTGATGCAAAAGCTAATGACAGATGGCTGAGGACCAAAGGAGAGACTGCTCAAAGTTATCCGAGGTTGAACCCTGTCATTTCCTCCATTAAAACACCGATGCTAACACAGAATGGAACCACTTTTTTATACTATCCTAATTATGTTCAATTTGGTCAATAGAAAACATTAGCATTTTGAGCAATAGAGCAGACCAAATTGGAAGCTAAATAAATAGCGAAATGGGAAATTAAAATGCATCAAAATCCATCAGTTCACTAAGGCTGGAATACCCACTTACCTACAGGGAGCCAATTGCCCTTGGGTGTCTCACATCTCTTCTTACCACTGCACTTTGATGCTATAAGATTCTGAACTGGGAAATAATTGACTATTTTCCCTTTGATTTTGAATCTCTAATTTTTAACCTTGTACTATATGCTGTGGTTCTAATTCTTATTTTCTAACCAAGGCCACTTGGATTTACTTCATAATACTGTCGGGTACATTCCTGTAGCCTGAATTAGTTTAATGTTTCTGACAATGAATTCCCAAGTAATTGAAATGGCTTCACTCCATGATATGTCTCTCAGGGCACTCTTGGAAATTAAATGTTACTTCTCAACAGTTATTTGCTTACTTCATCCTCATTTTATTAAATAATCATAAAACCTTTTCAAATTTAAATATGCATGCTCTGTTATTTCAACGGTCTGGCAAGGTGGAGAGGCTGGATGAAGCTCAGCCAAGTCCATGGTCTTTTTGCTTCTTGGGGAATCTCCCGTGTGCACTCAAGTATATCCCGAGTCAAGAGCATCTCATAGATTGTTGCTTCACACACACTAGGGTCTAACTTTATTTGCAATAGAACAGCAGAAATTGCATCTGATTAGAACTAGCTCAAGGCCTTTTCAATGTTGGAAATACCTTGCGCAGTTAATAGAAAGGGAGTGAATTGAACTTTCATTTGTTCAAGAAGAGTTTAGCACAATTTATTTTGACTGAGGAAACAGAGAGATGGGTGTCCACTGTTATGTAGGTGAGGATTAAATGCTCTATTAGGTCCAATTTGTAACAGAGCCCTGCTCCCCATTGAAGAAATGCTTCCTTTCACATGTTTGTCACTTGCAAAATTCAAAATGGAGAATATATCCTCATTTGAAGTTAACTCTTGAGATTTGAAATGATTTATGCAGGTTTAATTCCCAGCAGAACTACTCCAAAATAGTGTATAATGGTAGACAGTTGGTAAATGGTGGATGTGGACAGTACCACAGGGTACCAAAGCAATCTTATGTTTTCTGCCTCCCACATGATAGCATTGAACCTTCAAGTTCCCCCAAGACAAAATCAACCACACATGATTTTATGAATACAAAATTTAGTTTTAGTATGCACTCAAAATATAACAAATGGTAATATTCATAATGCTAATATGACAATACAAATCTTGTTGTTGTATTAATATTTCTAGTAGGTGGTTTTAAGGAATGTGGAACTGTGTTATAGCTTGAAAGGTGTGCTACTGGGAAAACATTAAGTTTTATTCTGTTTGGTTGTTCACTGCACCTGATAAGTTTTTCATCAAAAGCACATAATACAGGCTGGACATTTCCACAAAACAGCTTTGTGTGTTAGCTCATGAAAAAGAGAGAATTTGCATTTTGGTCTCAGCTTTCTTCCTTGGATCTATTGAAGAATTCTAGGCAAGGAAAACATATCTTTCTATTCCATTAGGGAGGGAGGGCAGGTGGCAGAGGGCTTTATCTGTGACATCAAGGCTGGATCTATGTAATTATTTCCAAGAGAATATAAGAGGGACTGCAGCATTGTCCTTTAAGTACTTGGCATTCCTTGGAAGAAAACATGATGTAATTGGACTTTAATAACTTGGAGGAAAATGTATCCTGGGGCCATAAAATGTTTCTCTACAACATTAGATCTAGGCAAGTTATTTTGATTACCTCTTTAAAGTGTTTGGATTAACGGATGTATGATTATAAAGTCCATTACAGAGGCAAGAGCCAGAGAAAGATTCAGAAAAGGTATAGAAAGAAGAGAGAGGAGCCCAATATTCAGTGCTTTTACTCCTGAGCATTTTAGGCAGAGAAGTACTTTTATCACTTGCATTGTCAAGTTCAGTAGGAGAATTGTAGAACAAGGAGGCTTGCCCTGAATACAATCTCCACCTCCCTAATACCTCCCCATCATGCTTCAGAATCCCATTTAAAGGAGCACAAATCTATCTTGCTGCATAGGCAACATTAAGAGTAAGGGGGTGAAAACTGTTGTGTCTACAAGCTCCCACTAAGCTCTGTGATTCCCATCACAACCATTCATCAAACTTAAAGTATGTGCTGAGATTGCTGTTATAGGTACAAAACAAATATAACATGATTCTTGAACTCAGTTGAAAATGGCCTGCTAGAGCAAAGCAGACATTGCTTACAAATGTACTTATATATCTCCTAAAACACTTGATGGTTGATTCCTACCACTGATTACTTCTAGACAATTATATTCATCTCGTTCCTCATTCCCCATCCCATGTCATTATTGTTGGTAGTTTTATTTTCTAGAGTATTCAAGAGAAAATTTTCTTAGTCTTCAGAGAATACCCTACATATATAACTCAAACTAGTCTTAGGATAATGCTAAATCTGGTGTCATAGAATAGGCAAGAGAAGGACTTTGGTTCCTGAATGCCATAAATCACTGGAAAAATTAAACTGAAGTTTTCCCAGGTTGTCTCTGATTTTTCTGTCATGTTACCTTTCTTACAGATTATGATTTAACCCAGCCCATAATAAATTTTCAATACTTACATCCCAAACTATCCTAACTACATACAGATTCAAGTTAATGCTTCCCACGTTTTATAATAGCATCCCCCTCAGGTTTTTATTTAAAACAAAAACTCTGTAATAACCCTTAGAGATTCTGCAAACTGATTCTTTGTGGAGCTCACCATCATGATTATGATCAGGGAAATGCAAATCAAAATAATCCTGAGATTCCACCTCACACCAGTCAGCATGGCTAAGATCAAAAATTCAGGTTATAGTAGATGCTGGCGAGGATGTGGAGAAAGAGGAACACTCCTTCATTGTTGGTGGGATTGCAAGAAGGTGCAACCACTCTGGAAAACAGTCTGGCCGTTTCTCAGAAAATTGGACATATCATTAACTGAGGACTCAGCTATACCACTCCTGGGCATATACCCAGAAGATGCTCAAACATATAACAAGGACATATGCTCCGCTATGTTCATAGCAGCTTTATTTATAAAAGCCAGAAGCTGGAAAGAACCCAGATGCCCTTCAACAGAGAAATGGATACAAAAAAGGTGGTACATTTACACAATGGAATATTACTCAGCTATTAAAAACAATGAATTCAAGAGATTCTTATGTAAATGGATGGAACTAGAAAATATCACCCTGAGTGAAGTAACCCAATCACAAAAGAACACACATGGTATTCACTCACTGATTATTGTATTTTAGCCCAGAAGCTTGAAATACCCAAGATTCAACTCACAGACCACATAAAGCTCATGAAGAATGATGACCAAGTAGGGGGAGGGCTTCAGTCCTTCTTATAAGGAGTAACAAAACACTCAGTGGAGCAAATATGGATACAAAGTGCAGGACAGAAACTGAAAGAGGGGCCGTCTGCAGACCATTCCACCTGGGTATCCATTCCATGTGCAGTCACCAAAGGTAGATGCTGATGTGGATATCAGGAGGTGCTTGCTGACAGGAACCTGACATAGCTGTCTCCTTAGAGGTCTGCAAGAGTCTGACATATTCAGAAGCAGATACTCACAGCTAACCATTAAACTGAGCATGGGGTTCCCAATGGAGGAGTTAGAGTGAAGACTGAAGGAGTTGAAAGGGTTCGTGACCCCATGAGGAGAGCAACAATACCAACCAACCAGAGCCCCAGGGTCTAAACCACCAGCCTGGGAGCACTTAGAGAGGGACCCATGGCTCCAGCTATATATGCAAGGGAGGATGGTCCTGTCAGGTATAGGTGGGAGAAGAGATCCTTGGTCCCATGAAGGCTGGATTCCGTGTGTGCGGGAAATTGAGGGTGGGGAGGTGAGGTGTGGGGGGGCAGGTGGGGACACACCCTCATAGAAGCAGGAGGAGGGGGTGGATGGGAGTTCCTGGGAGGGAGGGGGAAAAACAGGGTAAGGGGAGAACATCTGAAATGTAAATAAAATATCCAATAAAGAAAGAAAGATACATCTTCCTCAGAAACCCCCTGATTTTCATGATAATCTTTGCAAATGAAAATTTTAATTCATTTTGCCTTCTGATCTAACTGATTCACTTCAGTAACTTATGAGATTTTTTTTTAATGGAAAGTTCCTTCTATTGAAAAAATGGAAGTACAACATAAACATTATTGTTACTTGTTTATGCAAAAACACTGTATTTCTTTTTTACTATTCCTGTATTGCTTTACAAAGAACTTGACACATATATACTTGGTTATGATTTTATTTTATACTAATTAAATTTAGTTTTTGACTATTTTATACCTAATAATTAAATACATATTTATACACATGTATATATTTAATTGTGATTATTCTCATCTTTTCCTTCTCTTATTTTCCTCCAAGGTCCCTCCTCCTTTAGACCATTTTCCTACATTAATGTATTTTTGTTTTGTTTTCTGATATCAAATTTACTCAGGACCTTCTGGGTGATTCTTTAGTTTGGAACAATTCACTAAAACCTGGTGGTCTTACCAGTATATATAACTAATACTAAAACCACTGACTATCTCTTCACATGAATACATCAGTAGCCAATAGTTCAAAAAGAAAATAAAGTCTTATGAACTCATCTTCCATCCATGAGAGACTATTGATAGGCCCAGTCTTGTATTGCCTAGGTGCAAGAAGCCACAGGTGGTGTGAGATCATAGCTGCAGTGTCTCATGTCTAGATAGTGAAATTTAGCATCTTTTCTTATCTTTTGGTGCTTGCATTACTTCTGACCTTTCTTCCATGATATTTCCTGAGCCTTGGAGGAAGTGCTATAAATGTGTTGTTAAAGGCTGAACACTTGCCCTTTACTTATTTTCTGAGCCTTGAACAACCATGAGTCTTTACCAGTGTTTACTACAAAGGGAAGCCTCTCATATTAAGAATGAAAATAGCATTATATCTGATTCTTGCATAACTGAATCGAATGGTAGAACAGGCCAAGGTCATCTAGAAAAGTTTGAAAAAATAATTGCAGTGCAAAATGAGTGATATTTTAACTTTTTATTACATTGCAGCTTTATTATGTGTAAAATTAGTGTTTTCTTTTTAAAAAATGTTTTAATTGAAACAGAGTCACATCACTCTCCAAATTAAAATTTAGAGTTTTAGCACATTTTAAACCTATTTTTAAATTGGCCACTCATTGAATAATTTATAACTGGGCATTTTCTAGGAGTCAGGTATTAATTGGGGCACTGAGAATAAAGAAGAAAAGAAAAACTCATCTTCTTATAGCTACCATGGTTGAGGTGGACAGTTTTTCCTTCTCTTACACAAATTCAGCAATAATTATCTACAATTGTCTAATGAGAAAAGGAAGTCTTATGTTTTGAAGATTTTCTCATTTTACTAAACATGCAATGGAAGTGACAAAGCCTTGAGCTGTGGTCCTTGTGCTCTTCATTCTTATACATAAACCTTGTGAAGCCTTATGCTATCTTTTCAAATGAACACACTATGTCCTGGCCTCTTGCAGGATATATATTATCTTCAACATTGTGAATGTCTTACGAAAGGCTTGGCTCCCACATCTCTGTGTTGAGCATAATACAACTTGCTAAGTAGGAAAACACAAACATAAGGAAGCTTCATAAAACTAGATTGTTGCCGGGCAGTAGTGGCGCACACCTTTAATCCCAGCACTTGGGAGGCAGAGGCAGGTGGATTTCTGAGTTCCAGGCCAGCCTGATCTACAGAGTGAGTGCCAGGACAGCCAGGGCTACACAGAGAAACCCTGTCTCAAAAAAAAATAAATAAATAAAACAAAAAACTAGATTGTTTTTTAATGATTCATACTTCCTAGATTCCAGACTAATGGCAAAACAGAACTAATATTTAGTAGATGTTTTCAGCAAAGATGTCTTACCATGAAATCTATGGCATGGCCATTTTCTATTCACACACCAAAATGGGTTGGTCTCATCTGAGACTGCATTTCCCTTTGGCTCAAAGATACATGTGTTGTTTTCCTAAACTAGGGGATCGATGTCTTCTCTTACATAGGATTGGAACAACTCATCTACCTAGAAATCACTTTCCAGGAGTGCCCATTAATTTAACCATATACCACAACTAGAATCAAGAATTCAGTAAATCGAAGCAACCCAGAGGTGCCTTTATCTTATGCATGCACTGTTTCAATTGTTTTCTTTTAAAGCAAAAGACCTGAAGCCCACAGTAATATAAACACAAAGGGAGAAACTGCTCATAAACACTTATGATTAACACATTAGTGTGTCATTCTACACACCTTGTAAGGTAAATCCACTTATTCCCACTCTGTGATGAAGAAACCAAGTTTTGCAAGGTTTGACTTGCTTTGCAGTGTTTTTTTTTTTTTTTTTTTTTTTTTGGTTTTTTTCGAGACAGGGTTTCTCTGTGTAGCCTTGGCTGTCCTGGAACTCACTCTGTAGACCAGGCTGGCCTCGAACTCAGAAATCCGCCTGCCTCTGCCTCCCAAGTGCTGGGATTAAAGGCGTGCGCCACCACCGCCCGGCTCTTTGCAGTGTTAATAAAGTAAGTGAGAAGGGAAATAAGAATGGCAGCATCTTTTTATGTTTTTGTGTCTCTAGCATATAGTATATACTTTCTGTTATCTGCTTTCTCAACTCATAATAGCTAATCAATGGAGGCACAAATAAGGCACACATGAACACAGACACACACACACACACACACACACACACACATACAAACACCACAGACCAAAGATACACAAAGCAAATTTATATAGAATTCTTGACTATTTTACTGTACAAGCAAACACCTTGCCACAGTGGCTGCTGGGATGATAACACAATTAAGATATGTAAAGATAGTACTGAATTGTAAAGCCAAAGTGAGATTTTATTGATTTTTTGCTTAAGGGTAGAGAAGAGAAATATGAGGATTCTATAACTATGCTTAAGATTATTTAAAATGAACACATTGAGCAGGAGAGAAGCTCAGCAGTTCAGAGTTTTGTTTTTTGTTTTTTGTTTTTTGTTTTTTTTTTTTTTTGCTTTTGAAATGGACCTATGTTCAGTTCCCAGCCACCCATGGGGTACCTAACAACAGTAATTTCAGTTCTAGAAGATCCAACACCATTTTATGGCCTCTACAGGCACTGCAAGTATGTGGAATGCAGCCGTACATAAAAAAAAAGACCTTTACATAAAACATACAAATAAATATTTTTGATTAACTATTAATACATTATCTGCCTAACTAAACTAAACTTTGGTCATTTAAAAATTTTTTAATATTAAGTAATGCGACTGCACCTATAAATGATGTTGCTCTTAAAATTAAAATATCTATTGCATATCTATAACATCTCACAAAAATACATAAGGATGTTTAAATGTTATTTCAGATTCATGCATGCAAAGTTAACATTGGTGTTAGAAGGCAAGTTGTAGGATTCAGTTGCATGCTTCCATGATGAGGATTCTGGAGATTGAACTCATGTTTTCAAGCTTGGCAGCAAGTGTCTATACTCAATGAGCCATACAGCAGGATCTTGGAATACTTTTTATAAGTATAGAGTCATTTCAAACAAATAAGTATGTCTTAAAATATATCAATAATGAAACAGCCACTTTTTCCTCGAATCTGAGTTACATCTCAGAGCATCTTACCATCACCCATTAGAAAACATACAAACCAAAAACCTTGTGAGATATACTGTTAACCACATTGGAAGAGTTTAATAGATTGCAACCTTATCATGAATTAAATGCATCTATTCCCTCGGAAAACCCTTTCATTTCTGTCACTGGCTGGCCCTTTCCCAAACATCAAGGTGTTTGATTTTGGTCTCTGTATCTACCCTCAGTCTCTGCCCTTCATCCTCAGAGCTCTTAGCTTTCCCTAGGACAAGTGTTCCTCTGATGTGCACTGTTACCAAGCTGAAAAATGAGCAGACAACATCCCAGGGTCTCCATTTTCATTACAAGCAGCACCACTTCAGAGAACAGTGACATCGATTTGCTCTCTCAACTGAAAGCAAATATTTGCTGTTATAAAAAAGGGATTTTTCATTTTCAGGCAAACATATTTGCCTACTTCTTGAGTTCCAGCTACAATACCCTAAGCTTTCTGTAAGTCAGAACAAACTCAACCTCTCCTATCATTCCATTGTGTCAGCTGTGTGTATGGAAAGAAGCGACTTCTCAGACCTTTTATGATGTTGCTGATATGTTTTCTCATTGAATCTTAGTTCTTTTAAAACAGCATTTGTGATGTTCTGGCTCTGGTGCAACCATATGTATAAAGTAGAAAGTGATTTGAGGGTAACATTTAGAAAAACAGAAATATTGACGGTATAGTAGGATATTTCTTAGGTCGAATTCCACTTACACTGAAAAGAAACAAAAGTTCCCTTATTATACAAAAATAACAAATTATATTCTTAAGGACTGATTATAAGTACATTTATTTATTTAAAATGACATTTTTCTAAGTATGGCCAAAGAAGTTGTTTTAAATTTTTATTATTTTCATTTTATATTTTTCCTAAATTTCTAGGGTTTCTTCTGCACATATCTTTTTATTCTGGTTGCCTCAATGTAATTTATTACGTTGTTTTAAAGTCATCTGTTGTTTTATTACCTTTTTGCTTTTGCTAGAATAAGTTGGAATTTCTTTCATAGTTAAAAGAGACATAGTTCTGGCAAGTCCTACAGCACTTGACCAGTTAGCTAAGGATAGACCATCCACGCCATACATTTCACATACACATCTGCACATGGCATTTCTCCAATTTCCTTAGCTTATATTAACTTCACAGTGAAATGGGGTATATTTTGAGTATTTCAGTCTAGTATTTACCTTTTGTATTACCGAATTTTGTTCCTTTACACCTCACATCATTTTTCTTTCATATTTTAATGATTATGTCTCCAATAGGCTCATATATTTTAATGGTTGGTCTCCTGTTGATGGACTGTTTAGTAAGCGTTAGGAGGTGTGGCCGTTTACAAGGAGGTATGTCACTAGAGTGAAGTTTGAAATTTTGAAATCCTACACAGTTTTCAGCTACTTCTCTCTGCTTCATGTTTTATCTCAAGAACAGTGTCTTCTACTAATGTTCCAGTGTTATGCCAGCCTTCCTGATGTCAAACTACCTACTGCTGCTGATGGTCATGGACTTAACAGAAACTGTTAGCCCTGTTAAACTCTTTCTTTTATAACTTTTGTCATGGTCTCTTATCACAACAATGGAAAATGGCTAAGACATGCTTTCGGTCCCTAGGTTATATATGAGAAAAAATAATGAGAGTCTGATTTTCTGAGTCTGGGCTTTTTCCTCTTAACATGACAATCTCCAATATTATGTGAAATTCAGAGATGGGCAGTTCACACTAACTCTCCTGCAAACCAGAGAAGATTCTCCAAGATGGAGTTGGCTTTCTCCTGAAAGATACATACGTTTCTCAGTAGCTAAAGAAGAGGCCTGTTACAATTGACACTGCCCTTCTGTAAGGAGTATACTAGTTATTTCTCATAGTTCAAACATACAGTTATTTACCAGGTCTCTGAAGTTAGAGATTTCTACAGATTCCATAACTCTCTGAAACATAAAGTCAACAATGACTTATCACCAACTATGGTTTAATACACACACATGTCCAAAATGCCTTGTAATTACACTGCCCTTGCAGGTTCTCCAGGAGTTGACTGTGGGATGAAGCTTGCATTTGAGGTGATTTATTATGCTCATCTTCTGAGAATGAGCAAGAAGAAGGATGGAGGTTAGGACAGAAAGTGGGAAAAGATAGTTTCTGGTGTGACTACAGACAAGTCTAATCTTCTGGTCCTATGAGGCTATCTGATATAGTTTCAAATAACAGTTGCCCTAGTTCCCAGCACAGAAGCTCAACATTAGTGATCTTGTAGAGGACATTTAATGGCTCGGGGATGCTTTGGACATGCAAAAACTCTCAAACATGTGGAGGCAGTTGGCTATAATAGAGATCGATTTGGAGAAAACTGCAGGCATATACCATTTGAAATAGTAAACAGATACTTGAGATAAATGTACAGATAGAAATAATGAAGCAACTTTACAGGATATGGAAGAATATATTTCTTTTTTATATCAGTGCATATCTGAAAATATTCATACAAATTTTGTGTGCTGTTTATTCATGGAAACACAAACTATGACTCCATCTCAGTGGTAAAGCAACAGAAGTATAGTATATGTCACATGCATAGTTTTAAATTCCCTAGCCTTACTAAGAAAGGAAGGGCTACAGATACTTCTTTAATTGGTAAATTTGCTTTTAGATATATATCCAGACATGTCATTAATAAAATTAACAAAATAGTTTACATTCTGATTTTTAGTTACTCTTCAAAATCTAAAGTATATTTTGTACATACTGAACACTTCAAATGGGACTAGGTTCATTTCAAGTGTTCAATAAGCTGCATGTGAAGCAATAGTTCACAGGCAGCAAAGACGTAGCTGGTTTCCTAAACGGATATTTTGAACATTATCAACCCACCGTGTTGAGGAATAAGCCATGTTCTGTGTAAAATAAATTCTCTCGCACCTATATGTCCTATAAGGGACCTGTGGAATGCTTTCTGAAAACGCCTCACCCACTTCCACTAGGGGGCTCCCCTTGGCCACCTTTGGACAGTGTGGCTTGCCAATTGGATGCTCATGACCTCATGATGAACTTAAGTAAAATAGGTCAACACTGTGAGGGCACTAAAGGAGTTTATTGCAAATGGCTGTCCAGAACCCTAGAAAATGTGCCTTCATTTTTCATCTGAATTTGAGGAAACATGACTATAACTGCAATGTCATTTTATTAAAATGTATTTATTAAAAAGAATCTTAAGTAGTAATAGGAATTGCTCTCCCATGTATAGAAATTTATGAATGTTGCCAATATTAGGTCATAACAAATAGTGATGGATGTTCCATGCTAGCCAGGACACCAAAGATCATGAAATGTCTGAATGTTTGGCCTAGAAGAACTCATTCATTGATCAGCTTTGATGGAAGTTACATACAAAATGTTAGGTTATCACATCATGGTGCTTATTCCATTTTGAAAACTCCATAAAGTTTCCCTGGGACAAGAAACCTTTAAATCATTTATCTTGAAGGAAATAATAACAGCTCGTGTTTATGTCCCTTTTAACCCTGGAGTTCATTCTAACACTTAATAACTCTTTTTAGAATATTATGAATTGATAATTGTTTTAGAATACAAATCAAATCATATTTACTTTCATTAAAGTATCAAAATGGTCCTTGAGTGAAATATAACTCAGAACAAAATCAAAAGCCCTTAACATGACCTTAAAGGCCCACTGTGAGCCTTTGGCCTGCGGCGGGCCCCTTGCTGGTCTGCTCCCGTGGAAACACAGATCCTGAGACATCCTAGGGGACCCACGGCCCACAGAGGGAGGTAAGTCACCTTGCCCACTAGCCAAAGGCCCGGATTTAAAGCCGGGAGCCGGGGGGGTTTAGGGAAAAAAAAACCCCCAAAAAGCCCGCCCCCCCCCGGACTAAAACCTTCCCTTTGGCCCCGGGAAACCCTGGTCCTTTGGCCTGCGGGGGGCCCCTTTTTGGGGGGTCGCCCCCGTGGAAACAAAAGGTTTTCCTGAGCATCCGGGGGGGAACCACGGCCCACAGGGGCGGAGGGTAACCACCTTCCCCCACGGGCCCCCCAAAGGCCCAGTTACACCCGGGGCCCCCGGTGGGGTTTAGGGAACTAGCAGCACCCAAAGCCCCCCCCCTCCGGACTTTTAATTTCCCTTTCCCCCGGACCCCGGGCCCTTTTGGCCCTGGGGGGGGCCCTTGCTGGCCCTCCCCCGGGGGAAAAAACGGGACCCTTTGAGAATCCTAGGGGGGAAACGGCCCACGGAGCGGGGGGTAAGCCACCTTGCCCATTTCCCAAAAACCCGGATTTAAAACCCGGGACCCGGGGGGGGGTTTAGGGAACTAGAAAGGCACCCAAAGCCCCCCCCCCGGGGACTTTAACCCCCTTCCCCGGGACCCTGGCCCTTTTGGCCTGGGGGGGGCCCCGGGGCGGGTTCTGCTCCTGTGGAAACACGGGTTTCCTGAGAATCCTGGGGCCCCCATGCAAAACGGAGCAAGGGTTTTCACCTTTCCCCGGGGAAAACCCGATTAAAACCCGGGAGGCCATTGGGGTTTGGGGGCAGAGGCCCCCAAAAGGCCCCCCCTCGCTTAAAAACCCGGGCCCCGGACCCTGGCCTTTGGGCCTTGGGGGCCCCGGCTTTGGACCCCGGGGAAAACAGGACCTTGAATCCTTGGGGGACCCCGAAAACGGGAGAAACGGGCCCAATTTTCGCCGTGGAAAAACACCTAGCAACCAGGGGGGAACAACAAAAAACCAAAAGGCAAAAAAAACCAAATTAGGGGTCTAGCCCTTTTTCCCCCCGAACCTAAAACCCCATCCCAAGAAAAACCAAAATTTCACCCCAAAGAGAAAAGGGGGTTTTAAGGGACAAGGGAAACCCCCAAAAAAATCGGAAACCCCCGGGGAAAACGGAAACCCCAAAAAGGAAAAAAAAAAATCCTTCAAAAATTTGGAGCACAGGAAACATAAAACCCCCAAAGAGGGAAAAAAAAACCAAAGAAACAAGCAAACCAAAACCCAATTTAAAAATTTCAAAAAACCCCATTCCCCAAAAACAAAAAAACAAAAAATAAAACCCCCCAAAACCACAGAAAAAATTGGGAAAAATCGGGAAATTAAAAAAACTTCCATGAAAAAGGTTTTGGAGGGTTTTAAAGGGAAAAGGGACAAAAAAAAAAAACCCCCAAAAGAAAAAGGGTGAAAAACAGAAATTGGGAAACCCTAAAAGAAAACCCAAAAACCCAAATTTAAAAAAATTTTGTAAGTAAAACCCAACGGGGGGTAAAGGGGGGGGGGGGAAGGGGGAAAAAAATTTAAAAGGGGTTTTCAAGGGGCACAAAAAACCCGGGGGGGGGTTTTTGTAAAAACTCCGGGGGGAACTAAAAACGGGGGGTTAGAAACAAAAAGGGGAAATTTCTGGGGGGGAAAATTGGGTTGTTGGGTAGGGGGTGGGGGGGGGGAAAGGGGTCCCAACAAAAAAGGGGGGGGGTGGAAAATTATGGGGGTCCTGGAAAAATTTGGGGGGGGGGGGGGGTTAAGGGGGGAAAAAGGGGGGGGACAAAATGAAAAGGGGGTTTAAGGGGGGGAAAGGGAAAACCGGGGGGGGGGGGCCCCGGGGGGGGGGATAATGGGGGGGAAGGGAGGGGGGAAAGGAATTAAAAAAGGGGGGGGCCAGAAATATCTTCAAAAAAAAAATTATAGGGGGAATTTTTTCCCCCCAAAACCCAAAAGTAAAAACACCCATAAACAAAAAAAGCCTACAAAACCCAAACAGACTGCCAGAAAAGAAAAAACCTCCCTCAATAATAATCAAAACCCAAAATGCACAAAAAAAAGAAAAAATACTAAAAGCAGAAGGGAAAAAGGTCAAGAACATTTAAAGGCCAGCCTATAAAAATTACAGCGACTTTTCCCGAGATTAAAAAAAAGCCAAAAGGCCCGGGGTTAATCATACACCCCCAAAGGGAACACAACCCCCACCCCAAAATGCTTCCCAAAAAAATCTCAACACATAAGGGAAAAAACCAAGATTTCCGGGGGAAAAAACCAAATTTGCCAATATTTCCCAAAACCCGACTTAAAGGAAAAATTGAGGAAAACCAAAAACACAAGAAGGAAAAACTAAACCTAAAGAAACGGGGAAGAAATCTCCAAACCCCCCCAAAAAAAAAAAGGTAGCTACAAAAATAATTCCCCCTTAATAAAAAAAAAAATAACAGGAAGAAACAATTTTTTTTCCTTAATATCCCTTAAATAAAGGGGATTCAATTCCCAATAAAAAACGAAAGACTCAGCCGGATACATAAACAGGACCCAGAATTTTTTTGCATAAAAGAAACGCCCCAGGGGACAAAGAAAAATTCCCTCAGGAAAAGGGGGGAAAAAATTTTCCCCCCAAATGGCCCCCAAAACAAGTGGGTAGCCTTCTAATATCAAAAAAAATCGATTTTAAAAACCAAAAGTAATAAAAAAATGGAAGGACACTTCATACTCTAAAAGGAAAAATCTCCAAAAGATGAACTTTCATTTAAAATTTTACCCCCCAAATGCAGGGCCCCTACTTACAAAAAAAAAATTTAAAAACTCAAAGCACACATTGCCCCCCAACAATAATAGGGGGGATTTTAAACCCCCCCCCCTCCAATGGACAGTGGGGGGGAAACAGAAAAAAAACAAAGACACACAAAAAATTAACAAAAGTTATGGCCAAATGGTTTTAACATTTTATCTAAAACTTTTCCCCAAAATTAAAAAGAATAACTTTTTCTCACCCCCCTCAGGTTACCTTCCCAAAAAACCTTAATTTGGTCACAAAACACCCCCTAACAGATACAAAAGTTGGAAAAATTTTCCCTGCATCCTACAGATCCCACGGAAAGGGGCGGGTTTTTTTAAAATGAAAAAAAACCCCAAAGGGGGAAAACCCCACATCCATGGGAAAAAACTGAACAATGTTCTACTCAATGTTTGACTTTGTCAAGAAGAAATAAAAAAAGAAATTAAAGACTTTCTAGAATTTAATGAAAATGAGGAAACATCATACCAGAACTTGTGGGACTCCATGAAAGCAGTGCTAAGAGGAAAACTCATAGCTCTAAATGCCTACAAAAAAGAAATTGGAGAGAGCACACATTAAACAACTTGACAGCTCACCTGAAAGCTCTAGAACAAAAAGAAGCAAATAAACCCAAGAGGAGTAGGCGTCAGGAAATAATCAAACTCAGGGCTGAAATCAACCGAGTAGAAACAGAAAGAACTATACAAAATATCAACAAAACCAGAGTTGGTTTTTTGAGAAAATCAACAAGACGATAAACCCTTAGCCAGATTAACCAGAGGGCACAGAGACAGTACCCAAATTAATTAAAATCAGATCCTGAAAAGGGAGACATAAACAACAGAAACTGAGGAAATCCAAAAAATATCAGATCCTACTACAAAGGCCTAATACCAAAAAACTGGAAAATCTGGATGAAAAGTTGGCACAACTTTCTAGACAGTACCAGGTACCAAATTTAAATGAGGACAATAAACCATCTAAACAGGTCCCTAACCCCTAAAGAATAGCAGCAGTCTTAAAATCTCCCCACCATAAAAAGCCCGCCAATGGTTTTAGTGGAGAATTCTATCGACCTTCAAGGAAGACCTAATACCAATTCTCTTAAACTATTCCCAAAATAGAAAACGGAAGGAACACTACCCAATTCGTTCTATGAAGCTACAATCACACTCTACCAACCTCACAAAGACCCAACAAAGAAAGAGAACTTCAGACCAATCTCTCTTATGAATATTGATGCAAAAATACTCAATAAAATTCTAGCAAACCGAATACAAGAACACATCAAAACAATCATTCATCATGATCAAGTGGGCTTTATCCCAGGAATGCAGGGATGGTTCAATATTCGGAAATCCATCAAGTAATCCACTATATAAACAAACTCAAAGAAAAAAAACCACATGATCATCTCATTAGATGCTGAGAAAGCATTTGACAAAATCCAACATCCCTTCATGGTAAAAGTCTTGGAAAAATCAGGAATTCAAGGCCCATACCTAAACATAGTAAAAGCAATATACAGCAAACCAGTAGCCAACATCAAATAAATGGAGAGAAACTTGAAGCATTCCCACTAAGATCAGGGACTAGGCAAGGTTGCCCACTCTCTCCCTACCTATTCAATATAGTACTGGAAGTCCTAGCCAGAGCAATTAGACAACAAAAAGAAGTCAAAGGAATACAAATAGGAAAGGAGAAGTCAAAATATCACTATTGCAGATGATATGATAGTAACTTAAGTGACCCACAAAAACACAAGAAAACTCAAATAATAAAAACGACTTCAGCAAGGTGAGTTATAAAATCAATCGAACTAAATCAGACTTCCCTACATGAAAATAAAAGCTGAAAAGAAATTAGGGAAATTAACACCCTTCACAATAGTCACAATAATTCAAAAATACCCGGGGTGACTAACAAGCAATGAAAATCGAAACAAACTTCAAGATCTGAAAAAAGAATAATTGAAGAAATCCCGGAAAGAAAATCATGCAAGATGAAAGATCTGGTAGGAAAAGTAAAAATGGACTCTGCAAAAGAATAGCAATTAAGAAGATCTCCGAAATGGAAAATCTCCCATTCATGGATTGGCAGGATTAATATAGTAAAAATGGCCAATCTTGCAAAGCAATCTACAGATTCAAGCAATTCCCATTAAAATACAAACAAATTCTTAGAATTGAAAGAGAATTCTGAATT
Organism: Mastomys natalensis; assembly: GCA_021653895.1. Classification (NCBI taxonomy): domain Eukaryota; kingdom Metazoa; phylum Chordata; class Mammalia; order Rodentia; family Muridae; genus Mastomys; species Mastomys natalensis. The sequence goes on along the minus strand of JAJTUV010003697.1, from coordinate 10,152 downwards.
TTAACCACAAAAAACAATAGTTCAACAATAAAAAACTTCTGGAGGAATCGCCATCCTGACATCAAGCTGCACTACAAAGCAATAGTGATAAAAACGGCCTGGTATTGGTACAGAGATAGGCAGGAGATCTGGAATAGAGTTGAAGACCCAGAAATGAACCCACAGAACTATGGTCATTTAATCTTTGACAAAGGAGCTAAAACTATCCAGTGGAACAAGGACAGCATTTTCAACAAATGGTGCTGGTTCAACTGGAGGACAACATGCAGAAGAATGCAAATCGATCCTTTCCTATCTCCTAGTACAAAGCTCAAGTCCAAGTGGATAAAGGACCTTCACATAAAACCAGACACACTGAAGCTAATAGAAGAGAAAGTGGGGAAGACCCTCGAATACCTAGGCACAGGGGAAAAGTTCCTGAACAGAACACCAATGGCCTATGCTCTAAGATCAAGAATTGACAAATGGGACTTCATAAAATTGCAAAGTTTCTGTAAGGCAAAGGACACTGTCAATAGGACAAAACGGCAACCAACAGATTGGGAAAAGATCTTCACCAATCCCACATCCGATAGAGGACTAATATCCAATATATACAAAGAACTCAAGAAATTAGACTCTAGACAACCAAATAACCCTATTAAAAAATGGAGTAAGGAGCTAAACAAAGAATTCTCAATTGAGGAAATCCGAATGGCCGAGAAGCACCTAAAGAAATGTTCAGCATCCTTGGTCATCAGGGAAATGCAAATCAAAACAACCCTGAGATTCCACTTCACACCAGTCAGAATGGCTAAAATCAAAAAACTCAGGTGATAGCAGATGCTGGCGAGGATGTGGAGAAAGAGGAACCCTCCTCCATTGTTGGAGGGTTTGCAAGATGGTGCAACCACTATGGAAAACAGTCTGGCAGTTCCTCAGAAAATTGGACATATCACTACCTGAGGACCCAGCTATACCACTCCTGGGTATATATCCAGAAGATGCTCTAACACATAACAAGGAAATATGCTCCACTATGTTTATAGCAGCTTTATTTATAATAGCCAGAAACTGGAAAGAACCCAGATGCCCTTCAACAGAGGAATGGATACAAAAAATGTGGTATATTTATACAATGGAATATTACTCAGCTATTAAAAACAATGAATTTGATAAATTCATATATAAATGGATGGAACTAGAAAATATCATCCTGAGTGAAGTAACCCAATCACAAAAGAACATACATGGTATTCACTCACTGATTATTGGATTTTAGCCCAGAAGCCTGAAATACCCAAGATTCAACTCACAGACCACATAAAGCTCATGAAGAATGATGACCAAATAGGGGAGCCTTCAGTCCTTCTTAGAAGGAGTAACAAAATACTCAAGGGTGCAAATATGGAGACACAGTGCAGGACAGAAACTGAAGGAGGGACCGTCTACAGACTATTCCACCTAGATATCCATCCTATGTGCAGTCACCAAAGGTAGAGGTTGATGTGGATGGCAGGATGTACACGCTGACAGGAGCCTGATATAGCTGTATCCTTAGAGGTCTGCAAGAGTCTGACATACTCAGAGGCAGATGCTCACAGCTAACCATTAAACTGAGCATGGAGTTCCCAATGGAGAAGATAGAGTGAAGGCTGTAGGAGTTGAGAGGATTCGCGACACCATGAGGAAAGCAACAATCCCAACCAACCAGAGCCCCCAGGGTCTAAGCCACCAGCCTGGGAGTGCTTAGGGAGGGACTCAAGGCTCCAGCTATATAGGCAAGGGAGCTATATATAAGTGGGAGAAGAGATCCTTTGACCCATGAAGGCTGGTCGTCGTGGGGGGGATACTCGAGGGTGGGGAGGTGAGGTACAGGGGAGGGTGGGTGGGGGTACACCATCATGGAGGCGGGAAGAGGGGGGAAGGGATAGTGAGTTACTGGGAGGGATTGGGGGAAATGGGGTAAGGAGAGAACATCTGAAATGTAAAAAATAAAAAATTTTACAATAAAAAAAAAAAAAAAAAAAAAAGCCCACTGTGATCTGCTGGTACCTGGGAATTAATTTTCTCCTTCTACCAAACAGGATTCAGGGATTGACTTCACATGGCTAGGCTTGGCAGCAACTGTTTTACACACTTATCCATTTAAGTGACTTTTTAAAAGAATAAATATCACTCATGTTCTACTGTCCCACTTTCAGGAGTCCCTACTTCTATCCCTTTCCCCTTAAACATAGAGCCTATGGAGTGGTACACAGAAAATGGAGGGGAACTAACTGGGAAAGGGGTGGGAGGGCAATACAGAGGAAGAGTGAGAAGGAAGATATTTGAAAATGCCATAGAGGAGAAGTGTGTGTGTGTGTGGTGGTGTGTGTGTGTGTGTGTGTTGTGTGTGTTGAGAGAGGGGGTGTTAAATGGAAATATAGTACGAGTGATGACAATGGTCTCTCAAGAGTCATAGACTCATAAAACTACAATGACAGGCAAGAGAAATGTTTCCATTCAACTGTTGCTTTGGGGACAATACAAGATAATATCAAAACAATATCGGCTATTTTCATTGCCTTTGCTCAGCTCACATGGTAAGACCCTGTTGCTAAAAGCATTTCATATATTGGCCAACTGACTAGGAGGCGTAGAGCTGGTACTGGCCTAGCAGCCTCCTTCTTAAGAGCGAAGTTTCATAGTACCTTGGCTATAGAAATTGCCAAGGGATAAAGCTATCAATAGACTTTCCTGCCCTAAAGCCTATGAAGCACCATATTCATTGGCCTAACAATATATTCCCAGGGGTGCAATAGTGGCACCATTCTTGTGAGCAGCCAATCACTGCCTAATTGGACTCAAAGCCCATTCAACAGGTGTCGGGAGCCGCTCCGCCATTAGAAGATGGCGCCGGTTTCCTACTTCCTGGTTCTTCTCGAGAGTTGACGCATGCGCAGTTGTCCACAGAGTGATGCAAGCTGCTTTCGTCTGATTGGTCCTTGCTAAAGCACCAATAGGAGACGCACACGCCTCACCAAGCCCTATATAAGTGACGAGCTCTCGAGCTCGTGGTCCTTCTCCATCTTGGAACAGAGCTGAACAATAAAGAGTGCTGTCGGAAGAATCCTGTGTTGCCGCGTCTGCTTATTCAGCGAAGCTGGGCGCGACAAAGTGGTGCCGGAAACCGGAAACGGCCGAACCCCGGGCGAAGGAACGACTCGAAGGACCCCGGACTGCTCGTCTGGAGGGGATTCAGAACCGGCAGCGTGAGGAGCCTAGGCGCTTTCCTGCAAGGTACGATTAGTTTTGTGTGGGTCATTCTGATTATATTGCTCGCTTTCATTTTCGGCTTGTTTTGCTGCTTTTGTCTGAATTGTGGGAAGCGTGACAAGATCTGTACGTACCCTTTCTGTAACATCGAATAGCCGGCTGTAAGTCTCAGGTAGATAACTGAGCAGGCATTCCCGCTCCTGTAGATAAAGGAAGTATGGGAAACCAACAACTGAAGCCTATGTCTGAAGCGGTGCAGGGCGCTGCTTCGAGGGAGACATTTAAAGGTTCCAGAAAAGGTTATCATAAGTTTCTTGAAGGAGGTAGATAGGATCGCTCCTTGGTTTATTACATCTGGGTCCTTGACTATGGGATCTTGGACAAAATTAGGAAGGGATCTGGCAAATGAGAAAGAGAAAGGGAAGCTGCGGCCGGGTACTTGGCCATTATTCAAACTGATTAAATCCTGCATTTCAGACGAGAGATGTGAGAAAGAAGTTAAAGAAGGGCAGAGACTTTTAGATGACCACCAAGACAGTCTATCAGAAGCAGAAAAGAAAAAGAGTTTAGAAGGGAAAGAGAGATCTCAGAAGAAGACGGTAAAAGATAGGGTTAGTAAAACAAGGCAGAGTTTGAGGCCAGTTGGAGAAGAAAAAGAGGAGAAACCGCCAAAAATATATCCAAGTTTGGGCGATTTCGAGAACCCAGGGCCGAGTTATCCTCAGAAGGGGAGACGTCCTCTGACGATGATGACTCGATGTTGGGAGATCTAGACCCCGAAGAGCAGGCAGAATTAGAGGAGGAAGCCGCAAAATATGAGGCGGAGCGGTATAGACCAGATCCTCCATGTGCTCCGGGGTACCGCCCTTCACCCCGCCCCCTTGAGGGAAGGGCGGAAACAGCCAGGTCGGAGAGGAAGCCAACTTGGCTACCAACATCCACTTCCTATATATCAGAGAAAGAGAGGAAAAAGATCTCGAGAGCATTTCCTGTGTGGGAGGAAAATGGTGCGAGACAATATCAAGCATTAGACTTAAAGTCTCTTAAAGCTGTGGTAGAAGCAGTACAGACTTACGGAGTTAGCGCAGCTTATACTACAAGTTTAATAGAAAGAATGTCAGCCACTGCGATGACTCCCGAGGCAGCTAAAGTATTAGATATGGTAGAAGAGTCTTTGAAAAATGCTATGCTTGTTCGCTTTGATTTAAATGCTCCTTATCAGTTATGTATTATTCCTTCCCCACAACAGCCTACTGCTGTGTTGTGGCAATATGGTCCATTGCTTTGGATACATCCCCACACTTCTCCAGGAAAAGTGTTGAGCCATTACCCTTCTACAGTTGGAGACCTGGCCCTAAGAGGTATCCAACAAGCTATAACTCATTTTGGTGTTCCCCCAGATTCTCTTATTGTTCCATATACAGCACATCAGGTACAAGTGCTGTGTTCTACTATTGATGTTTGGGCCATTTTAAGATGCTCATATTCGGGCACCATTGATAATCATTTTCCAAAACACCCTTTGTTACAATTTGTCTTAAACAATGCTATTATTTTTCCAACCATAACCAAAGTTGAACCCATTGAAAATGCAACAGATGTGTATACCGATGGCTCTAATACTGGAATAGGGAGTTACGTTGTGGAAGGCGAAGTTGTTAAAATTCCTTTTGATTACACCTCTCCCCAATTGGTAGAATGTGCAATGATTGCAGTGGTTTTAAAACGATTTGATCAACCCCTAAATATAATTTCAGATTCCCATTATGTAGTGAAAGCAGTTCAAATATTGGAGACGGTGGGTGTCATTCAGTCTAAAAGTACTGTAGCCCACCTGTTTTCTGAGATTCAACATATCATTAGAGGTAGGACACATCCCTTCTGCATTGTTCATATACGAGCACACTCTCTATTACCTGGACCTATGGCTGCTGCTAATGAGCTAGCAGATAAAGCCACCAGGCAGATCATGCTGAGTCAAGATCCTGTTCAGCTAGCCACACAATTTCACCAGCTGTATCATGTGCCAGCAAACACTCTTAAGATCAAATTTAATTTATCTCGTGCTCAAGCTCGAGATATTGTTCTTAAATGCACAGATTGTGCAGATTTTAGACCTTCTGTGTCCTTGGGAGTTAATCCTCGAGGACTTCTACCACTACACATCTGGCAAATGGATGTTACTCATTTTCCATCATTTGGAAAGTTAAAATATGTTCATGTATCAGTAGATACTTGTTCTGGCATCATTCATGCCACGCCTCTCTCAGGAGAAAAGGTGGCCAATGTGATCACCCACTGCCTAGAAGCATGGGCAGCTTGGGGAAAACCCCAACAGTTAAAGACAGATAATGCGCCAGCCTATACGTCCAAGACTTTTCAACAATTTTGTCTGCGTATGGGTGTGGCCATATCACTGGACTGCCATATAATCCACAAGCACAAGGAATTGTGGAGCGTGCCAATGGCACCCTCAAAGTAATGTTACAAAAACAGAAAGGGGGGATAGGCCCTGGCAAAGGACCTAAGATCTCCACCTCCCTGGCCTTATTTACCTTAAATTTTTTAAATTTGGATTCTGCTGGCAAATCCGCAGCAGACAGACATGCCTCTCCTAGTTCTTTACGAGAGGAGGTTAGATGGAAAGATGTCATTAATAATATATGGAAAGGCCCGGATCCCGTTCTTATAAGATCCAGGGGAGCTATTTGTGTTTTCCCGCAGGATCAAGACAATCCGATTTGGGTCCCGGCACGACTGACCCGGCTGGTAAAACAAGATGGGAAGCCCCCTGAGCCTGATCCTGTGGCTGCTGAGTCTGACGCTGTTATGCGCGACCACACACCCACCACCACAACCGCAGCTGAGATGGGGAATTATGACAACGTTCCCGAGACCTATGCCGATCATGCATAACGCGCAAGTGTTTCCCAGATTCTTCACCACCAATAATACCTTGGGTTTACCATATTTACCTATGGACACAAATTTGGCCAGAGTCCCTACCAATGACACTTGGAAGATTAACGGCAGTCTTTGTTTTACTGCTACTGAGACTGTTAATAAGACCCTCGATTATCCTTGTATTCCCTTGGGAAACTATTCCTATGCACATTTAGAAAAGGAAAGTAAGGAAAAAAACATTATTAGAGCCAATGCTACCGTCCTTTTTGGATGGTGGCCCTATTTAAATTGTTCTGAGAAAAGAACCGAAGGACATTCGTGGCAACATCAACCACAATATGCTCCCTTTTGTGTCGGGAGCCAACCTGACTCTACCAGCATTTTCCCATGGACAGGGTGCCAAAGCCGAAGAGCTCACACGCTCCCAAAAGGACATTTCACCATCTCACCCCTTGAGGGATATGGGAATTTTACTACGATGGATCCTTTTCGTCATGACATCAATCCCTTTGATACTTGGCTATTATGTGGCATCAATGGCAGTTGTTCAGATATCACTCCCCTGTCGATGATACTGGGTGGACTGTGGGCCAGGCTACTATAACAGACGATATTGCCTCAGATGATTTGAAAGGTGCTCTCTATAATGATCTAAAAACGGTGAAACCCACCCCCGTCTGTTTATGGCCCCCTTTTGTATGGGTAGTTTGTAATTCTACTGATTGTTTTTATACCTTGTGTTGGAATGCCTCTAGCTTTGAGACTGCCACTGTCACTCGCATGCCCCGTTTTGTTCCCATTCCTGTGCAGACTGATAGTTCATTAACCTTGTTTAGACAAAAACGTGATTTTGGTATCACGCTGCTATCGTGGCCATCATAGCTACCTCTGCAGTTGCTGCCTCCTTGACTGTTTCCTCATTGGCCCTGTCAGGACAAGTGGCCACTGTTAATACCTTAAATAATTTGTCATCTTCCCTTACTCAAGCTATCGATACACAAGCCTCCTTAAATACCCAATTGAAAGGTGGCTTGATGATAGTTAATCAACGCATAGATCTGGTTCAAGAACAGGTAGATATATTGTGGCAATTGGCTCAGTTGGGGTGTGAAATGAAATACTCTGGCTTGTGTGTTACTTCTGTCCAGTATGAGAATTTTACTAAGGCAGCCAACCTCTCTAAGGAACTTTCTCATTTATTACAATATAATTGGTCAACAGAATTCGATGATACCATGAAAAGGTTACGATTGGCTATTATTCAAATTAATTCCACCCGTCTAGATATATCCTTCACTCAAGGATTTTCCACCTGGATAACCTCAGCCTTCTCCTATTTTAAGGAGTGGGTAGGAGTAGGATTATTTGGTATACTATTGGCTGGTGGACTAGTGCTCTCTCTTTGGATGCTTAGCAAACTGAAAAGACAACAGCGACATGACAAAGTGGTCATTGCGCAGGCATTACTTGCGTAGAACAGGGAGCATCCCCCAAGCTTGGCTTAATATGCTCAGACATTGAGACTCTGCTCTGACCAGACATCTCTGAGGGCTCAGGTTCCCATTGCAACAGAGTGCGGTCAAGCGGATCTGTACATCTCCCAGGGCTCGTGTTCCCATTGCACGGGATTAAGGTGTACAGAGTCTCGCCCACACGATCACTTCGAACGCCGGAAGTTGAGGAAGCTTTTGGCTGATCAGTGACGTAGTGGTGCATCCGTTTGGCATTTTATTATAAAGTAAAGGGGGGGATGTCGGGAGCCGCTCCGCCATTAGAAGATGGCGCCGGTTTCCTACTTCCTGGTTCTTCTCGAGAGTTGACGCATGCGCAGTTGTCCACAGAGTGATGCAAGCTGCTTTCGTCTGATTGGTCCTTGCTAAAGCACCAATAGGAGACGCACACGCCTCACCAAGCCCTATATAAGTGACGAGCTCTCGAGCTCGTGGTCCTTCTCCATCTTGGAACAGAGCTGAACAATAAAGAGTGCTGTCGGAAGAATCCTGTGTTGCCGCGTCTGCTTATTCGGCGAAGCTGGGCGCGACAAACAGGTAGGAATTCATAGCTGTTCCTTTAAACATAGCCAATTACCCATAGATAGAGGCGTTAAGGATGCAATACCTACTACTTCCATTTTGATAATTCAATATAGTTTCTAACTGTAATCTAAATATTTATCTCGTTAACTACAGATAAGTATAGCTCAAACTCTTACCAAAGAAGCTTATTTTTCTGTAGACAGAGGCTACTACAGAGATCTTCAAGAAGTAAAACTCCATAAAGTTAGTGACTATGAGAAATCCAGCCACAATTAGTTTGTTTATAATACAGTCTTTTCATCTAAGGCTCCAAAGACTCCATGAAAGTGGCAGACATTTACTAAGAGCCATAGGACAAGGAAACTTGTTGCTAAATAGTATCTTCAAGACATGACAAGAATGCTATGCCTATATAATTTCAACAGTATGGTTGAGTAAATAAGATATTCATAATGACCACTGTAACCAAAAAGATGATTCAAATAGGGGAAATTTCTTCAGGTACCATGAAAAGCTATAGGTAATCAATACCTTCTGAGAGATCAGCTGATACCAAGTGATCATATGAGCAACACTAAATGGATATTCTCTCTCTCTCTCTCTCTCTCTCTCTCTCTTTCTCTCTCTCTCTCCCTCTCTCTCTCTATTTAATAGTTTATATTATATTTTATTTTATACAATATATTACATATTATACATTATATATTACATATAATTAATAAAGAGGAAGAGAGAATGAGGGTATATAGGATAAAGCTTGGGAAAGCAAGCAATATAAATGATGTCAATATAGCACATTAATGAATTTTTTATTAAAACAAAGAATTAAAAATAATAATTACAAATCATTAATATGTACATAAATATGTGTTGAACAATCTTAACAAATATACGCCCTCATATTAACACTATAAAAGTTTACCATGCCACGATTATTATTGTAGGGTGGTTAGCTTGTTCACGGGCAGACGTGGGTCCTGTTGGGTGGAGTTGTGGATCCTGCAGCTCCAGGGAGCAGAAGCTCAGGAATTTGACTGACTTCACTCTAAGATGCACTGGGCAGATGCTTTGAGGCTCTGCCCATTGTGGTGAGATCTCAGTCTGAGGTCCTGCAGGGGCAGGGCTTTTGAGTGGGGACCCCCGGACAAGAAGGTGTCCTGAGACTGACTAGTCTCAGACTCCTAGGCAACCAGGTGCTGCTGGTAGCCACAGAAGAGTAGAGACTGGGGACGTATGGGCTGAACTGGCCTACAGCTGAGAAGGACAAGGGGGAGAGAAGCCCTGACAGTGCCCAGTGAGTTGAGACTCTTGACACTTGCTTGGCTGGATCAGTTAGTTTGGTTGAATTGGTGACCTTCCCAGCTGGAACGTAGAGAAGTCCTCAGTGGAGTTCAGACCTTCTCCACGGTTCCCAACGGTGGGGCTCTAAAGACAGGAGGGAAGCCCATGGTTTTAAAACTTTTATTGTCGTGGAGGAAAGTAGATGAGCTGGCTGTACCCACCCCACCCCCCAAACTCAGGGCAGACCTGAGTCAAATAGGAAGGGAAGAGGGAGGAGGGTCTGGGAAGGAATTCTTAATTGACTATGCCCTCTGGTCTTCAGGTATCTCATTAATATAGAAATCTCTTAAGGCTGAGGCCTGTAGTCACACCCTCTATCTGTGGAGTGGCTCATAGGGATGTTGCCCTACGTGACTGAAAGGCGCAGATAAATGGAGGTCTTAGACCTCGTGTCAGGAGCCTAGAGTTTGGGACCATGTCAAAATGTATTCCATCCCTTGCAGGGTCTCCTGCTATCTCTAGCCAATACTCTACCAGAAACCAAGCTATCCTTTTCACAGTCCCACATATTATGACAGCTGAAATTAAAAGAATTTACCATAGTAATGTTGGAGAGGGGTCTAGAATAATTATAATATTATAACACAATTGAAAATGCTAATGGTAAAATATTTACCATTGCCTGAACAGTTCT
>JAJTUV010003696.1:0-59751 GCA_021653895.1 Mastomys natalensis | reverse complement strand
GTCATGATGGAAACGTTAAGCATAGTAGGCTGGAGACCTAACTTGGGTCCTTGTCCAGATCATGTGTGTGGTAAGGCTAAAAGGACCATATATAGTGGTTGAAGAATCCTAGACTATTGGTGGTACAGACCTGGGTCTGGTCCAGAGGAGACATTTCTTATTAAGGCAAGATCTCTGAATGTTGAAATGAAGAGTGAGAAAGGTAGGACACGCTAAGGTGCAGAGCCAGATTAAATCTACTATGAAGAATGTCGGGAAGTATTCAGGACCAAAACCAATGTGATATTTTAATTTATTTCTGGATAATGATAATCTGAGGGTAGTTACATATTTACTATCACTATTCCTTTATGATAGAAACATTAAAATATTTGTTTCTAACTATTTAAGACTATATAATGCTTTAGTTTTATTTACTTTCATTATCTAAGCTTAATATGGCAGTAGAATCTAAATGTATAAAATATACCTTTGTTTTCTACACTTACTGTAGCACTGTTTTCAGTAACTGGGATATAGAAACACTTAAAATTGATGATGATTAAAGAAATGTGAAATAATATTTAATTAAGTAATTTCTTCACTAATTTCTAGCTCATAGGAAAGTGTCTACTAATATTTTTCCCAATTCTTGCAGACAATACACTGACCATGAGTTAGGCAGAAGATTTTTGACAGATGACACAATTTCTAACAGACAAGAATCAAGGAGAACAGGCAAGGATAATGACAAATGGAATTCTTAAAAAAAAAAAAAAATAAAGAAGCAAAATTTTGTCTGAAATTGTTTCTTAGTTTTTGACTGTATTGAAATTTGGACTAGATACTTGGTTGTTATAAGTTATTGCCCTGCTTTATGTTAAGATGATTCAGAGCTTCTTTGAACTCCATAAAAAGATGCCAAATGCACCATCTTTCATTTACATTAGTTAAATTTTTTCAATATTGTTAAATATTGTTTGACCCCCACCTCTTTAAAAGAAAAAAATAGCTTTGGTTGTATTAGGTATGTCTAGATTGTGGCTTTTGCATATCAATTTCACATGAATATGGGTTCCCACAGAAAGCCAGAATTATGTATACTGGATCTCCTAGAGCTTGAGTTGCGGGAAAGTTTTTCGGGCCTCCAACCGGATTCCACATCCACCTTGGGCTCACTGAAAGGTACAAATACTCTTAACATTTGAACCATCTCTCCAGCGCCCCCCCTTTTTTTTAACTTGGCAAAAAGGATTTATTTTTTCAATAGAAAATTTACTATTTTATTAATAATTGAATTTAACACTACACATCTTTTTACCAGTTAGATCAAAAAGACTATATATATGCTTTAAAAATTTTTATAGTTGCTTACCAACAGAGATTTATTATAAAATTTTAAAAAGAGATGTCTATTTCTTTTACTTTTAAATGTTTTATTAATCATTCCATTCATTTAACTCAAATGAAATCCCACTTTCCTTGTTACTCCTCTACAAGCCTCCCCCCCAAAGAACTTCCATCTCCTCCCTCCCTTTTGCCTCTGTGGGGGAGCCCCCCAACTCTCCAACCCTCCCACCTCACCCTGCCAGCCATCCCCTATGGAAACGGCATTAAACTTCCAAAAACTAAGGGTCCCCCTCCCATTGATGCCCAAACAAGGTTTTTTTTTCTGCTACCTGTGTATCTAAGCCAGATCCCTTCCAGCACACTCATTGGCTGGTGTCTAGCCCCTGGGGTGCCCTGGATGGTCCTGCCACGCTGTTGTTCTCCTATAGCTCAATCCCTCTCAGCTCCTCCAGTCCTTCTGCCACTTCCTACCAGGTTCCTAAGCTCAGTCTGATGGTAGGCTCCAAGACTCATATCTGCATTCCCAGTTGCTGGCTGAACCTCCAAAGAGCACACCAGGTTACTGTCGCAAGTGCCTCTTGCAACAGCAACAGTGTAGGTTTGATGTTGGCAGACAAGAAGTATCTCTCTGGGGGAAGTCACTGCTCCATTTTTTTTTTTTTTTTTTTGTCCAACACAAGGAGGGAAACTACACCCAAGAAAAAGCAAGAAATTAATTTTGTCATAAAAAACCCAAAGTAAGAGAAACCCACAAACATATTACACCTCTAACAACAAAAATTACAGGAAGAGACAATCATTTAGTCCCTAATATCTCTGAACATCAATGGACTCAATTCCCCATAAAAAGACATAGGATAACAGACTGAACCACATTTTGTGGCATATAGAAAAACACCTCAGTGACAAAGACAAAATACTTCAAAGTAAAAGGCTGTAAAAAATTTTCAAGCAAATGGTCCAAGAAACTATCTAGAGTAGCCATGCTAGTATCCAATAAAATAGACTTTCACCCAAAAGTACAAAAAAGATAGAGAAGGACACTACATACTCATCAAAGGAAAAAAAATCACTCAAGATAAACTCTAAATTCTAAAGTTCTATACCCAAATGCACAAGGGCTTCCACATTTATAAAAGAAATATTAGTGAAGCTCAAACAGGCATTGAACCTCACACAATAAAAGTAGGAGATTTTAACACCCCACTTTCACCAATGGACAAATCATGGAAACAGAAACTAAACAGAGATTAGTGAAATCTAACAGAAGTTTGTGAACCAAGTGGATTTAACAGATATCTGTAGAAAAATTCATCCTAAAACAAGAATAAATTTTTTTCTCACACCTCAAGGTACCTTCTCAAAATCAACCATTATAATTGGATCTAATAAACCTCAACAGACATAAAAACATTGAATTATGTCCTATATTCAATCTAAATTATCTTTGGAAAAAAGGGCTGGTCTTCAATAACACAAAAAAACAAAGTCCACAATTTGGGGAAGCTTAACAACTATCTTAACTTAACAACTTTTAGACCTCCTCCCATCCTTTGTTGAAAATAATCTTACCATTACTCCGGGTCTCCATTTATTGACAACTATTGTAGGTTGATTTCCCAGCTATGTTCTTCTAAGTTTAAATTTTAGTTTTTAGAATTACCATACTTGCTCTGCTTATTAGGTTCCAACTTTAGTATCTTGAGAGATGCTTGCACTTTTCCTCCAGGAGATGAGAAGAAATTGGTTCTTTAATATTTTTTTTTTATAAAAATAGTTCTTGATACTCATTTTTAAAAGAATAACTATCTGCTTCATATTTCTCTATGATACTATAAATTGAGCTAAGATTAAGTGCCTTCTGAGCATGACTCTTCATGTTTCACCCTTGTTATAAACTATAAAAGAAAATGGATAGTTCTCTTAATTCTTTTATGTGTACAAGAATGAGGTTAACAGGAAACAGCAAATTCTGTTTGAGGAATGTACCTGCTGTGCTCCTTGTTTTATAGACTGGAGGAAAGTATCTCCTACATGGCTAGCTCTCTGACTGGGGTCACTCCTCTTTCAATCTCTGCTGCTTGAATACTTCCTACAGGAGAGAATTATCAAACTCTTCTTCCAGTGGCAATAAATAGGAAAGGCATTCAAGACACAGTGGCACAGTTAATTGTTTTATTTAACCCATTCATCTTTCATAACCATAGGTAGGATAAGCTTTCTCTTAATAATGGAAATAGCTAATTATGGCTGTCAGCCTTTAGGAGTCCCAAAGAAGGATATGCATACCCAAAGTTCACAGGACTTTGTTTTTCAATGAAGTTTATTTAAGGAACATCCTATTTGTAAGTGGCAATTGCTGAAAATGTTACACTTAGTTGCTTTTTTTCCTGTTCACAGCCAAGGAAAGGAGAAAGAGAAATGAATTTTTCTTCTACAATGTATATTTCCCCAAATCTCTATGGTACATAATGGTCATATCATTAAAAAAAGTTAAATTTAAGGACATTAAAATCACTTATCTTATCCAACACTATACTGTAGCTCATAGAATATTGAGGTGGCTGTGGAAACTTTTATGAAGAATGTTTATTGCAGTATCCACTCTAGGTACAGTGTCAGCAAAATTATTACTGGAAGAATTAGACTGGTGGCTGTTTCATGACAAATCTTCTAAGTCAATTCTTTCAGAGATTGTTGATGGTGAAATGTTCCTTATGCAAACTGAGGTTCTTCCAAGTCTTATATTACTTCAAACTGTGGCCCTGATAAAGCCCAAATTCCTCCTTAGAAATTTCTAGTATCTTTACCTAAATAATACAACACAATTAAAAATATTCTCGCACTAATTATTGTTAGAGGAATTTAATTTATGGAATTATTTCACACTGCAGCAAGAGCGGTTTTGTTAAATTTTTCCCCCACACTGAGAAAAAGAAACAGTTCTGTACAATTGTCTTATATTAATAACGTTATTCCAATATGTGAATATAAAACATAAGTTCTAATCTAATAACATAAACAGCAATAAATTTAACCAAAGGGAAACATATTTCTTGCAGGCTTTACAATTCTCTTTCTACAAATGCTAAACCATATTGCCACAAATAAAATCAAGTAAAATATTCATAAGTGGTGGAATGTTAACAATCAAGCATTTCCATGGGTCTGCCCCCAGAGCCCACTTACATCATCACTTATTGTCAGGTGGAAGAGGTGTGACAGGTGTGGCACAGAAAGTGGCCCTGGCCACCCCAGATCTCTCTCTCTCTCATTCTCTGTCTTGTTCTTTCTCTGAGTCTCTCTGTGTTTCTCTAGTTTCTTATAGACTTGTTATTTTATCTGTCCCTCTAGCCTGTCTCCATCTCTCTTGTCCCCAATCCTAGAAGGTCTTTCGCTCCCTTCTGCTAATAAACCCTAGATCTCTTGTGTGGCATAATTTCTTAGTGGCATATTTTGGTTGGGCCCACAAAGCTACTATGCACCCTCTTCACATGTATCCTATCATTAATATCTCAGAAATAGCGACTATTTTAAGGTTAATCCATATTAAGAAACTGTTAACCACAGTAATATTCTGAAACTTGAAAATATTCTGAAGTCTATATGAATGGAGAAGTCCTCGTGACTAAATGATTTAAGTTTTAGGAATTTTAGATAAAATAGAAAGTTGGTCCGAATAAATAAGGTAGAATCAAATGTGAAATAAACCATTCTAATGTAGACCATGACATAGTTAAGAAGTATTATCCAATGCAAATATTATTAAGCTACAATGGTAAAAGACAATTAGAATAACACGAGCATAATAACTATGAACTGTCAGTGATTGGATGACTATGTTTAGAAATAAATATATATGACTAGCCCTATTCAATCTGGATTCATTATATAGTGCTCATTGTTTCCTACATGTAAACTTATCTTCAAATCCGGTTAGCAATCTGTAGGAGAGTATTGTCCTTTGTGAGGTTTTACAAAGAAGAAGAGAACAACAGATACACCTGTTTGGGATAAAAAACTATTCCTGAGGAAAGAACATTCTGTAACATTTCTTTTTAGCCCTCCCATCTTTTTCTTTCCATTATGCCCTGAATCATGTATGGAATAGAAGTGGTGGATATGGGCACTACTGCAGTCTATAAGGGCACACTTACACTTTGTATTTAGAGAGGAACCAAAATAACATACTCTAACTCATTCAGAACATATACAGTAAATGGCTTGTTTAGAGTTTAATTCACTTCTCATCCAAATCCCAGTAAGAACTTTTATGCAGAATTGCTAGATTCAGAGTTTTGAGGAGTATACAAATACAGCTGCACAGAGAAATAATAATAATAATAATAATAATAATAATAATAAAAACAACTGCCATTTGGGGATGTCACCTAAGAGACAAGTGATTAAAAATAAATATATAGTTTATTTTTCTATGTAATTACCATAAAAATTTTGAAATCATATGATTGGGTAGTAAATGCATTTTATACCTATTCAAACTTTAACAGTTATAAGATTAGCTTTACTCAGAACAACCTGGTACATGGAGATTTGGTAATATTTGTTGTAAAGGCAAAGTTTCACTAGAGAAATTCAGTCAGCTAAGTAGGACTTTGTGCAGAACTTGAAGTAGGGGAGAATCATGCGTCTTGTGTGAAATTGACTTGAGTGTATCAAATGCTCAATTTTAAATGTGTGGGAAGTGATATTTGAGATCACCTGTGCTTTTTAAAATGGTCTTCTCTAAATGAAAAGTAAACTTTTTCCAATCTTCAGAGTAACAAGAAGGGTTGTTTCATGAAAGCCCTTTTCAAAGGGATGCCCCCTGGCCCTTGAGAGAGACCATTTTAGGTTGAAAAGCTGGCAACAAGCTTACAAAAGATTTGCATCCCAAAAGGCAGAGAAAGAAATTTACACTTACAGGCATTTTAATGTAAATGCCTGAGGTCAAGGGCTTTCAGGCCCAAAGAAACTTTGTGTGCAGTTTATTCAAGCTGAGGGAAATGTCAATCCAATCTTAGTCACCTCCCTTGTACTTCCCCCCCTCAAAGCCTTCAAGTAATTCAAATACTGTTATGTATTGAGAGTTTTGATTAGGATGACCAATAGTTGTATCAGGTTTGTTATCTCTAAAGCCAACCCTGCTTTAGAAAGCAATGGCCTTTGTTTGCACCTGAAAGCCCAGTTCTAAAACTTACATCTGCTAATACACCTCAGTGTCTGATCCATGGAAAATACTCAAAATCATTTATTGAATAAAATAAAGTTTGGACAGCAGGTGTTTGGGGTGGGTGGGTACTAGGAAATTTGACATGATGCTACTAAAAGACATAGAAGAATTATCTACAAATGTTTCTTTTTGATTTCTGCCACTAGCATGCATGGGCATTTAAATTAATCATACAACAAAAATAAGGTCTACTAGGTATTCTATATTTATTTATTTATTATTATTTTGTATTATTTCTTTGCATTTATTAGATCATATTAGCATTATAATCATGAGGCAACTTAAAGAAACACAAGGCAAGATTGGAGACCACAGTTTGACTTTCGCAAAAGAGAATGTTTATTTTAAGCAGCAAAAGTTAGACACTTTCCCTAGAGAAAGGGACTCAGAGTTTATGTGGAAGTTACATACAGCTTCAGACGGCTACTTGAGAGTCTGTAATCTATACTTTCAGAATGGTTTGTACAGACAAGCTTGTTTTATCTTTTGAAACTGCCTAGTCCTGCTATCAGGGTGTGGGTAATTGTGGGTTGAGATCAGCAATGACAGTGATGGAGAGAAGCTGGAATTTTAATTTAGCATTTGGATTCCAGCAAGCCTTTGGGAAAGGCAAAGTTCTGTGGTCAGGCACCTTTTGGTTCAAGGATTATTCCCACAGTATGTGTGGACCAATATTATTGATCTTAAAAACAGAGGAAACAAACAGGAGAATAGACTGTGCCCTGCTCTGCTACTCAACATGGTATGAAATTACATTTTAGGATATGTGCCTTGCACCAAGAGGCTCAATTGTATAAAGGAACACATTGATCCACGAGAGTACAAATGTTAAGGAAGAATGAAAACATCTTGTTTGTGTAAGCCAGCCACCAACCATTTCTCAAGGACAGACTAACAAATAACTTTTTTTAAAATCTTTCTGTTCTTTTTTTATTGGATATTATATTATTTTTCAGATGTTATCCCCTTATCCCATTTCCCCCCACCCAGGAACCCCCATCCCACCCCCCCTCCTGCTCTATGCGGATGTGCCCCCACTACCCCCCTACTCTACCTCCCCACCCTCAATTCCCCAACACTCAGTGTCCAGCCTTCATGGGCCAAGGATCTCCTCTCTCACCTATGCCCGACAAGGCCATCCTCCCTACAGCTGAGTCATGGGTCCCTCCCTAGGCTCCCAGGCTGGTGGTTTAGACCCTGGGGCTCTGGTTGGTTGGTATTGTTGCTCTCCTCATAGGGCCACAAACCCTTTCAGCTCCTTCAGTCTTCTCTCCAACTCTCCATTGGGAATTCCTTGAACAGATCAATGGTTAGCTGTGAGCATCTGCCTTGAATATGTCAGACTCTCGCAGACTTCTAAGGAGACAGCTATATCAGGCTCTGTCAGCATGTACTTCCTGACAAATAACTTTTAAAGCAAATATATTTTCACCAATTGAGTCAAGAAACACATTGATATACAGCTATATTAACAATGAATACATATAAAATAAATTGACAAAATTGACATAGTATCTAAATTTGTCATTCAATAAATTATAACATAGTGGTAAGACACAAAACGGTATGACATAGCATAAGAAAAATCAGATAGGTGCCCCTATTGAATGTTAAGAGAAAGGACACTTCATGTTAGCATTCAGTAACAGCCATTTGTTATCATCAGATCATACAATGTATGCATACTAGGATTATCATGTGGGGAATACCTGATTTTATTTCTGCTTCAATAGCATAACTCTTCTCTAGATAATGAGATGTACTCAAATTGCACTTGATTTAGACCCCAGTTCTCACATTCTACAAACGATGAATTTCAAACAGCTTGGTGATTGGTTACATTAGTCATCTAACCTCTATTCTCTCTCTACTCAGATCTCTTCCCTGCTTAAGGAAGATTCTTTAATTTTGAAGTTACTTCAAGTTTTCTTAATTACTCTGTAATATATGTACATGTACATGTATCTGTACATGTTGCAAATATAATGTGATATCTGATAATTTGTATTTGAGGTTAAAACTAAAAAAAATTCATTTACTGACAGTGCTCAAAAACTATTATGTAAATCAGAAGTAAGAGGTTGATGAAAAATGCCAAATAAACTGATACGGTTTGTGAATGTATTGTTATTCAATAAATTTTAACACTGTGATAAGACACACAGTTATCTTATTTATAATATATCATGCTCATAACAGGTACACTTGTTCCAAATAGCTCTAAGATAAAGGCGTTGGAAGTTAGTACTTCACAAATACTTACATTACTTTCTTTATCTTTAGAAATTCCTATACTATTGAAGTCACCATAAGAGCAAAAGCTCCAGTTCCAGAAAGCATCATCTGAAATGGTTTAGCAACTGATAGAAAAGTGTGCTTTACTGGTTTGATCATATCAGGAAGTATAGAGCTTGAACAAAGTTCTTCAATATTATACAAAAGTGGAGGGACAAAAAGTAAAAAAAGAAAAGGAAGGATTGAGGTTTTTCTGGTAATAATACAGGTCATCTCATCTGTCCAGCCTAGTTCAACATTCTTGCCATTCTTTATTTCAGTCTGTCATGCAGAATGTGTTGGTACAGAAAACATGTGTCACTTAATAGGTAGTTTTATTCCTTTGTCTTAAAATATTAATTAGGGTAGCTTAATCCTATGACCCACAGTAACTATAGGGGAAAATGTTTTAGAAGAACTCAGAAGAGAGAAAACCAAACTAGATGGAGTCTAAAACAAAGTAGTATATGAATGAGCACACCTTCATATCAACAATGAAGGCAGAGTAGGCTTCTAACTTGGAAGGTTTTAACTCCTCTTTCATCTATAAATTTCATCATACTAAGGGAAAGGTTACATTTTTTAAAGTTAGACCTCAAGAGGAATCCTTTTATTCCACTACTTCAGGGCAGGAATTACCACTTTATCTACCATCACATAATAAGCAAGGAGATAGGAGTAATTATTTTCCCCCAGAATAGGTAATATTCTCTAGATGACTAGTTATTTCGATCTTTAAGCAGAAAAAAGAAAAGCAACAATTGTTTCTGAAATCCTAAGCAACAAAAGACAACGCACACTAAAATTTCTTAGTGGCTTGTATCTATTTCAATATTTTAAACTTACATAAGAGTGCTCATCCATGGAAAAGACTTTTCTAACTTTTAGCATTCCTTAGCTGTCTGAGTTCACTGTACAGGGTTGTGGTCTCATAGGTTTTCCCCTCTGTACTTTAATGTGTCTAATGTTGTTGTTATTGTTCAACTTATACTTAGGTATTCATGTTCTTGAGGCATTCTGTGTGATTCTCTGATCCTTTGGCTCTGTTCATTGTTCTGCTTCCTCTTCTGCAATGTTGCCCACATATATATAAGTAACATTATGTATTATGGAGGTCAGAGAAAGAATAAAGTGAAGGAACAATGGTGTAATTATAATTTCAAATAATGAAAAAAAAATCTTGCCTTCATTCTGTATTTACATTGTTCTTTGTGCTGTTTTGTCTTGTTTATGAGAAAGGTCTCACTATTTACTCCTAGCAGTAAAACTATCTTTTATTCACCAGATATAATTATTATTTCAGAGGCTTTGTGCTAATAAACTCTCCCTTTCTAGTTCTTTCTGAACTCTGACTGACTGGTTGAACTCAATTGTCCTCCCTGTAGGAGGAGCTAAGGTGGGAGGAGTTAGGAGGGGAAAAGGAAGAGGAGGAGTTAGGAGAGGAAGAGATAAAAGGAAGAGGAGGAGCAAGAGAGACCAGAGATGTAGGAGCAATGGAGGGGATTGCATTGAATCTGTAGATTTCTTTCAGAAGATGGCCATTTTTACTACATTTATCCTGCAATCCATGAGCATGAGAGATCTTTCCATCTTCTGAGATCATCTTCTATTTCTTTCTTCAGAGACTTGAAGTTCTTGTCATACAGATCTTTTACTTGCTTGGTTAGAGTCACACTAATGTATTTTATATTTTTTTCTGACTATTGTGAATGGTTTTATTTCCCTAATTTCTTTCTCAGCCCAATTATCCTTAAAGTGGGAAGGCTATAGGTTTGTTTGAATTAATTTTATATTCAGCCACTTTCGTTAAGTTATTTTTCAGGTCTAGGAGTTCTTTGATAGATATTTTCAGGTCACTTAAGTATGCTATTGTATCATCTCAAATAGTGATATTTTGACTTCTTTCTTTCCAATTTGTATCCCTTTAACATTTTTTGTTTTCTAATTGCTCTAGCTAGAACTTCAAGCACTATATTGAATAGATAGGGAGAGAGTGGGCAGCCTTGAATAATCCTGATTTTAGTGGGATTACTTCAAATTTCTCTCCATTTAGGTTGATGTTGGATACAGGCTTGCTGTATATTGCATTTACTATGTTTATATATGGGCCTTGAATTCCTTATCTTTCCAAGTCTTTTAACATAAAGCGATGATGAATTTTGTTAAATACTTTTACAGCATCTAATGAAATGATCATCTTAAAGTGTTAAACTACAAAACAATGTGTGTGTGTGTCTTTGTCTGTGTATCTGTGTATGCATTTAAATGAGAAAGGATTGAGATATAGGCTGAACTCTTACTCAATATGGAGATTATTTCAAAACATCCTAGTTATTTCGGTGAACATAAAGATGACCTTTTTTATATATAAAAAATACAGTAAGAACAATGAATGAGTAAATAGATAAATTAGTTTGTTACCTACACATTACCTTTGTGAATTGCCAGAGGAAAGATTTTCCCCTTTACACAAGGCTGATTATATGTAATATGTTTTCCACCTATACATTCATCCATGTTCTTATTTTTAAATCATTTATGATCTTTATTCTTTGCAAACTAAAAAACTAAACCAAACAATAATATATAGTTCCATGTAATTACCAATAGCTAAAATTTTTGGCCTATAGTTTTGGTGAGATGGTTAATTTTAATTATCAAATATATAGCACAAAGAAGATTGGTAAAACCTCATTTGTGCTCTTGGTATGTTCTTGAGGATACTGCTGGTGTGGTTTGACAAAAGAAGAAATCCAAGCTTCAATGTGGACAGTGCTATTTCAGGTGCTGGGATGATTAGGCAACAGATAGTTAAAAAGTAGAATGCCACCATTCTACGGTCAGCTTTTTCCTCTGCATCCTGTCTATAGGAACATGCCCCACCTATCTGGTGAACTGAAACCTCTGAAACTTTGAGCCAATATAAATGATCAAGACCTGAGGTTATCCTGTTAGTATTTTAATGTATTTTTTTCAAGGATAATAAATATAATTAATGCATAAAGTGAGAACCTTTTTAAAGATTCATTGACTGAAAATGCCAGAGTATTATTCACCTAAAAATAATCATAATGTTTAATTATATGCATATACTGATTTTCTTGTTAAAGCCTATAATTACAATTTTTAAAAGGCTCATATTCTCTTGTTCTTAAAAATATTTGTATGAGGTAATTATAATTTCACCTTCCTTGAAGTGTCCTGTTATGAATATTGCTGACAGCATAAATTCTGTGTCTTATTATTTGGGAATGAGTTATCAGTACTTTTCTATACAGTTGAATATATTATTTTTAAAAGCCTGTATTGCTATATTTTCATATCAAATACTTTATTACTTATTACAATAGTTCAACACATATACACACAAAATCCTGAAGATAAAAAAATATTGGTTTTACACTCATTCACTTGAATAAGAGCAAAATGAGGTCAATTTTATTGAATGAATTATATTTTATTAAAAAAATATTCATAAAAAATGTATAAAAGTTTTTAAAGTACAAAAATACATTTTAGTACTTTTAGAAATAGAAATTTTCCTGGAGCCAAAATATATGCTGCCTTCAGAAATAGGATCCTAGCATGTAGCTTAAAGTTGGGAAACCTCAGACAATGGCAATAGCCTGAGCAGTGTTGGAAATATCTGGACTCTGTAACCAATTGCTCATAGAGTCATGTCTCAGTTACTTTTTCATTGTTCTAATGAGATCTCAGGAGCAAGGCCACTCATAGATAAAAGAGGTTGATTTCAAGCTCCTGGTACCTCTGGCTATAATCCATGACCATCATGACAGGGAGCAAGGCAGTAGCTGAGAACTTATTTACTTTACCTAAAGCATGAGACAGAGAGAGATAACAGGGAATAAAATGGGCTTCTTAAACTTCAAAGTTTGTCACCAGTAACACTCTTTCCCCATGAAAATTACATTAACTAATTCTACTTAAAAACAATAATAATGTTCCAACTGAGGATCAAGTATTCAAGCATGCAGGCCTATGGGAACCACTCTCATTCTAACCACAACAGGTGGTATCCCATTTACTGTAATTTGAGTTTCACTTAGTTATTTTTATCTTCTGTGAATGACATTGTTAAACTCTGTATATATATATATATATATTATATATATATATATATATATATATATATACATATACACATATATATACCATTTAATTTACTAATTGGTTTGCATGAAGGATTTTGGCTGATAAATCAATCTCAAACTTCTGGCAGCCTTCCTCATTGCTGGATAAAATTCATAGTTCTGTAAGGTTCTACCTAGACTGCTGTGTGATAAAAGAAAAAAAAAGTAGTCATACACATTGCAAGATGCTCCTTGATACAATATCAACCTGCTAGACAAGATATGCCTGTCTCCTAGTGTAAGAGTAAAATTATTATTGTGGTGTAACTTACTGCTTTTGGTTTTGATTTGTGGCAAATTGTAACTACAAATGTCACTTTTATTTCCTCAGTTGAAGGGATGAAGTGAGAGTCACACCAAAGTTTTACATATATATGCCTTTCTCTGAGCCCAAAGAATGTCTATCTAACTAACCCTAGGCCTAAGCCTGGAAGCTTCTAGCCTTTATAAAACCCAGTCTTCTGCAAGCCAGGACCTTGAAGGGTTTAGATTCCAGCCTCTGACTGCTAGCTATGTCTGCTAGGCATAGAATCTTTATCCTCCAATGCTTAATGCTGAATAAAGTCACTCTTTCTAGTTCTTATTGACTCTGGGTAGCTGGTTCAACAATGCTGTTCTGGATCAAACTCCTCTCCAAACTGACTGATTCAAATTGGCTTCTTTTAGCTTCTGACTGAATTGCTTTGCTTGAAAAAACTGCCTCTGAGCTCCATGAACTCAACTGCTCCAAACTGAACTGCTGTGCTTCAAGTATTGGGCACTCAACAGAACTGCAGGGATTAAGGGTGAATCTGCATTCTATCTAGATCACATGGCCCTAGAAGGTCCTTTGATATGATGCCTTGCTAGTGCAGCCATGTTGCTGGATTAAAATCCCTTTATGTCATACATTAAATGAGAAAATTGTAAGATTGATACTACAATCCTCTCCAAAAACTTGTCACTTGGTGCAGGGAGGGGGAAGGGGAGAGGAGCTCATAGGTTTTAGTGTAGAATCACCTATTTTGATGTTTGTAAATGATCACTCTATTTAAATTATACACCAAATATTAATATTTATGCCCATAGACCTGGCTGTTTCCTCTTTGGTTAGAGAAATTGCTTTTAGTAAACTGTTGAACTAATTATTTAAAACGGTCACAAGTCAAGCCAACTATCTAAGCTACTGTGGCTCAACTGCCATGTTCTGCAGCCAGAGGCCATGTGCATGCTGCAGCTAGAATGGCCAGCCAGAAACACCTGCCCTGCTACCCATGAGATGTCAGCATGGAAGAGAGCTCTGCCAATCTTCCACACTGTCTCCACAAGACTGGGCATTGCCCAGACCATCCCACCATCCACGAAGGCCTGGTAGGAAAATGAGACTCTAATGCTAAAATATTAATCAAAGGCTTTATATTTTTAGTAATGCACAATAACAATATGCCCATACAATTAGAGTTGTTTCCCAATTAGCTAACCTAAACATAAGTTGTTACCCGCTACTGCTCTCCATACCTGCCCTCTCTAGCTCCTCCTCTTCCTTTTCCTCTTCCTCTCCTTACTCCTACCACCTTAGCTCCTCCTACAGTAAACACTAGTCAATGAAGAAATGCATAGCTGTTGAAAATGAAGCAACTAAATGACTTGGCATTCACATCTAAACAGGGCATGTGTATTATCCTCCAATAAGCAGAATTAAGGGAACCTCTCAGAAGAAGAGGTAATAAAGAATGTAATAGTCAAAGGCTGTGGAGAAGTGCTGTGAAATACTGACTTATGGGCATGATATTGAAAGCATGAACTCACAAAAGCAGTGATGACCTGCATAAGACATTGGCAAGAAAAGGCCATCTGAAATCCTGACTTAGATGAGAAGAGAGATTTACAGGTCTCACCTCTTGCTGAGAAGTTATTTCCAGCTGATAGTTGTCAGAGTAACGAGAATCATTCTTTTCTAGATGATGTAGTGACTTACAAGTGTACCATGATTTTGGGGATGGCTCCATACCCATGGAGGGAAGCACTAACTAGTTATAGCAGTCTGATGGTTAAGCCTATAGGCTTAACAATCTGAATGTTTTGTTTTCAGTTGGTGGGATGTTTAAGAAGAATTAGAACATGTAGACTGGGTCTGTCCCTTCAGCCACCGCTGGCCACCCTCAGTCAGCAGCTCGGCGCCAGCTCTGGTCTGCGTCTGCGGCGGCTCAATGAGGCAGCAGGCAGACAGACCGGCGCTCCTCAGAGTTCGGCTGCGGTGTCTTCATGGGTCTGGGCAGCTGCGCCACTGTGCTGTGAGTGTTTCCACCGCTCCAAGGAGACAGCGTTCAGAGTTCTTGGATAAGTTGGCCTTGTGAGGAGCTGGCAATAATTAATTCCATCTCTAGATTTTCTGTAGGCACATTGAGAGCCATGAGTAGCTTTACAAAGGAAGAGTTTGACTGTTATATCCTCGATGAAGGCTTTACTGCTAAGGACATTCTGGACCAAAAAAAATCAGTGAAGTCTCTTCCTCTGATGATAAGGATGCTTTCTATGTTGCGGACCTCGGAGACATTCTAAAGAAGCATCTGAAGTGGGTAAAAGCTCTTCCCCGTGTTACTCTCTTTTACGCAGTTAAGTGCAATGACAGCAGAGCCATAGTGAGCACCCTTGCTGCTATCGGGACAGGATTTGACTGTGCAAGCAAGACTGAAATACAGTTGGTGCAGGGGCTTGGGGTACCTCTAGAGAGGATTATCTATGCAAATCCATGTAAACAAGTGTCACAAATCAAGTATGCTGCCAGTAATGGAGTCCAGATGATGACTTTTGACAGTGAAATTGAGCTGATGAAAGTCGTCAGAGCACATCCAAAGGCAAAGTTGGTTTTACGGATTGCCACCGATGATTCCAAAGCAGTTTGTCGCCTCAGTGTTAAGTTTGGTGCCACACTCAAAACCAGCAGGCTTCTCGTGGAATGGGCAAATGAACTAAATATTGATGTCATTGGTGTCAGCTT
This sequence comes from Mastomys natalensis, assembly GCA_021653895.1. NCBI lineage: Eukaryota > Metazoa > Chordata > Mammalia > Rodentia > Muridae > Mastomys > Mastomys natalensis. Next base: position 43,784 of record JAJTUV010003696.1, on the reverse strand, counting down.
CCATGTAGGCAGTGGATGTACTGACCCTGAGACCTTCGTGCAGTCAGTGTCAGATGCCCGCTGTGTATTTGACATGGGAACAGAAGTTAGCTTCAGCATGCATCTGCTTGATATTGGTGGTGGCTTTCCTGGATCTGAAGATACAAAGCTTAAATTTGAAGAGATCACCAGTGTAATCAACCCAGCTCTGGACAAGTACTTCCCAGCAGACTCTGGAGTGAGAATCATAGCCGAGCCAGGCAGATACTATGTCGCCTCAGCTTTCACACTTGTCGTCAACATCATTGCCAAAAAAACAGTGTGGAAGGAGCAGACCGGCTCTGACGATGAAGATGAGTCAAATGAGCAAACCTTCATGTATTATGTGAATGATGGAGTATATGGATCATTTAACTGCATTCTTTATGATCATGCATATGTGAAGGCCCTGCTGCAGAAGAGACCCAAGCCAGATGAGAAGTATTATTCATCTAGCATCTGGGGACCAACATGTGATGGCCTTGAGCGCTGTAACCTGCCTGAAATGCATGTGGGTGATTGGATGCTGTTTGAGAACATGGGTGCATACACTGTTGCTGCTGCATCTGTTCCAGAGGCCAAACATCTACTATGTGATGTCACAGCCAATGTGGCAACTCATGAAGCAGATCCAGAGCATTGGCTTCCCGCCGGAAGTGGAGGAGCAGGATGTTGACACTCTGCCCATGTCTTGTGCCCAGGCCTGTGCTTCTGCTAGGATCAATGTGTAGATGCCATTCTTGTAGCTCTTACCTGCAAGTTAAGTTTGAATAAAGGCATTTGGGGGGGACCATTTAACATAATTACTGCTAGTTTGGAATGTCTTTGTAAGAGTAGGGTTGGCACCAATGCAGTATGGAAGGCTAGGAGATGGGGGGGTTACACTTACTGTGTTCCTATAGAAACTTTGAATATTTGTTTCATATGGATTTTTATTCACTTTTCAGACATGATACTAACGTGTGTCCTTCAGCTGCTGAGCAAGCATTTGTAGCTTGTAAATTGGCAGAATGGGCCAAAAGCTTGTGTTGTGACCCATTTTGAAAATAAAATATCTTGAAATAAAAAAAAAAAAGAACATGTAGACTGGTGGGAGGAAGGTATGTCATTGGTGAAGATCTTTCAGAAGTCCACACCAGTTCAAGTCTAGTTCTCTGCTTGCTGCATGGAACAAATATAAGCTCTCAGCTACTTATCTAGCTTCTCACCTGACTGCCATTATGCTACCCTCCATGACGAACATGGACAGTATTGTTCATTGATCTATTGCTTTGAAGAGATACCAAGACCAAAGAAACTCAGGATTGGAAAGACACTTGTTCTGGTATATTTTTTAAAATCTCCCTATCTATCCCCAGCCACACACTTTCTTCTACAAAGTCATACTTGCCCCAATAAGGCTACATCTTGTAATATTTTCAAAATATGCTACTCCCTAGGTGTTTAATATACGAGGTGTGGGGAACATTCTAATTCATACCAACATATGAACTAGCCATCGAAAACTGTAAGGAAACCCTCAACTCAATACCTCCTTCTATTAGCTGAGTTGGTTATGATTTTCCTTCACAGCAATAGAACAATAACTAAGTGTTATTATACACACAAAAGAAAGGAAGTTGTGAGTGACATGTATTGTGGGGTTGTGATAAAAGCTGGAAGAAGAAATGATGAGCAGATATGATAATATTTCATTCAGATAATTTTAAATGAAATAGAAAATTTATATATACTAGAGTACTTCAGTAATAGATGTAACTTTTAAATATGTCCTCTGATGTTAAAACTGTATCTTTTTTATTGTAGATTACTTTCTAACTAACTGTACTGGCAGGCCACTGTAATCCCAGCACTTTGGATGTAGAGGAAAAAAGGTGAAGATTTTAATGCCAATCTTAGCTACATAGATAATGTGAGGACAGATTAAAAAGCATGAAAAAAGAAATAAATCACATATCTCATACAGTCTAGTGACAATTCAAGCATATATCATGTTTTCTGAATTCAGTTATATCTAATGCAAAATTGTAGATGGAATTGTACACAAAGTAGCTCATTTCCAAACTGTCTTGAAAACTATGAATTATTCATTCTAGTGTTTATAGACCAGGGCATTTTAAATCCATCCAATCTACGACATGAGTGTCCGCAAAAGTAGCATTAGCAGTTTGCAAAAAGGATTGCTCTAATCTAAGTACATGTAACAGCTGTTGGAATTCCCAAGAATGATGCATTAAATACCCAAGGAACAAGTGTTGTTCACTTGTATAGGAGGCTACTTCCTCATCAACCCCTAGAGCATCACAGATTAGCCTTGTGACAATCATAAAAGGGGGGGGTACTTAGGGATATACTAACATTTTCCACAGCAACTGATTTAAAGTGGCCCTGGTACCCCTAATAACCTACATTTTGTCCTATATACCTCATTAGGCCATTAAGCAAAAATATTCTTAGGAGTCATTTGGGAGGGGAGAACATCAACTGAGAAAATTACCAACTATCACCCCAGATTATCTGGTAGGCAAATGTGGGCATTTTAATGATTGATGTTGGTGGTCCTATCTCACTGAGTATAGTGACATCTCCAGACAAGTGGTCCTGATTGATATAAAAAATCAGGCATTAATTTCCTATGGCCTGTTCATTAGTTCCTGCCTCCAATTTCCCACCCTGAGTTCCTGCTGAAATTTTCATGGAAAGTAGACTACAAACTATAAGACAAGAGAAAGTTCTTTCCTTCCAATATTGCTTTGATCATATTATTTTTTTCATAGCAATAGAAACTCTTAACTAGGACACAAGGCAATAGTAAAATGCTGAAAGGGATATTTGTTCAATGTGAGCACACTGAAAAGTGGACAAAGAGGTTTCATGATGCTCTCCCCACCCCCTGTTTAGCCTTCAGGATCCTGACATGAGGTTTGAAGTGTCAACAGAGGACAAGCTGGTCAAGGCATGGCCTGCAGTCCTCATTGTTGCAGCTTCATGCTCTCCCACAAAGAGCTTTGGCTAGTTGTCAGAACTGTGCAAAGAGCTCTTTTTCAGAGAAAAGTGCTTCCCCTTGTCACCAGACTTCAGACTTTCCTTTGCCAGTATGAGACTACAAGGGAAATTCCCATTTCTTAATTTCAAAGCCTACGCACTATTATCTTTTTAGGATGCATTAATTTATTTTCACAATTATTACAAAGAGTTAGAAAATATAAATGATGATGTAATGAATTTGGGATCAAGGATAGGCTTGTTCCTTCTGTAGTCTTGGTCATAGTCATTTCCTGTGCCTGTGGGTTCCATTCTGTTAGGAAAATTTTGTAAAAGGGAAACTTTCAAAGTCATTAAAACATTCAATCGGATTTACTTTTCTCATGACACAAAAATGAGATATGATGGTTTGAGTTCATTATCTACTAGACAGAATATAGAAACATTTGGGGATTGGTATCTGGGCATGTCTGTAGGGTACTATTCTGAATATAACTAACATGAGACAATGTGTGGGTTCAGGTTCTGCCTTTCCTCTGGGGTATTCAGAAGCTTCTAGTATAACTGTTCTGCTCAGAGAGGACTGGTCCAAGTCCAGAATGGGTGGGATCAGTCCTTGGAGTACTTCTTCCCTCCAGGGTAACAGACAGCACTGTACACATTGCCAGATGGGAAGTGTAGTCCTCGACTAGCAGAATCTCAGTCTGGTTGGGAGCAAGTGTACTGAGTGGTGGGAGGAAAAAAGGGCTTCTCTGAAGATTTTTTAATGAAATACCTTTCTAAGATGATCTTAGTTTATGCTAATTTTTAATTTGTTTTAGGTTTGAATGCCTACACATTATTCAGTGTGAACTGAATACAGTTTTAAGGAAGGAAAAGAGAACATCCAGGGAGAGAAAAGGACATTGTCTGAAGGCTGTGGCTACTCAGATACCTCATTTGCATTGGGAAGAATCCAAGGTGCTGGGGTATATGACTGACTGCCTGTGACCACCTGGATACAGGTTGCCTCACTATGTGTACCTAGGCAGGCATGGAAACAGGGAGAGAGTTAGCCCTACTCTTGCCACTCTCAAGATGATATTCTAATCTCAATTTTTGAGATTTCTGGCATTTGGACATGCTCAGCTTTACCCATACCATGTCAATTCCTCTGGTGGAAGAGTCCATGTGCCTTCCAAGAATGTTGTTCAATTCAATTGTGGATTGTCCTATTTGATGGGAAGGAGATCTAAAACTGTCTAAGTTGATCTGAGTCTTTAGCGGCCATGTGGATAACTTAAGTCTTTGTTGGTAGGTAGATTAGGAATCTAGAAAGTCCTAAAGGGAAAGATATGGGCTAGGAAAAATAATATGGACAGTCATGGACAAGCAAAACTGACTCAGTGTAGTATATAGGGTGTATCCAAGTTCTTTATTTGTATTTTAGGACCAATTGTATATTAGGAGAGTCTCTGATGAAGAATGGACTGGTATCTGGTATGTCCCAAAGGAACTGAGAAAAGATTGAGTGTGTAGGGGGTAGCACTCCTTGACAGTTAGCTGTGGGGTAAGGGTTTTGTTTTGAAACACAATGTCTCTAAGTAGCCTGTCTCACCTGGAATTCTGTGACCACCCTGGCATGGGTGGAGGAGAAGTCTTCTTTCTTCCCCTTGTCGGTTCTTCTTTAGGCAGCAGAGGCAGAGGAAGAGCCTCAGTGGAGGTTAAGATCTTGGGTCTTATGAGATTCTGGGTAAGACTTTGGTCTTACAAGATATTTAGGGTTGCTGGATAATAAAGTTACTTATCTATGCTAGAAAAAATTACTTACTATGCTACTGTAGCTGACGAATCCTCTGGTATCCTCTGGCCAGAAACTACAATTTCTGGCACTTAGCACCTCAGCCTAAAAACAACAAAGGGTTAAGTAATTAGCCTTTGTACTATCTCAGCAGGAACTGATGGGCTCTAACTTATGCCTGCTAGTCTGAAGTCACAGGAAGAAAAAACACTTAGAGAACATATTAAGAGTTTATTACTAAATGTAAAAGTTTCCTATGAAAGATACCTAAGGGGAAAAGTGGAAAGGTCCTGAGTGGGGAAAAGGAAAAATTCTAATAAGGGAAAAGTTCTAAAGGAAAGAATTCTAGGCAGGGGTAAAGGAAAGGAAGGGACGAACGACTCCTAATAAACCTCTCTTTGTCTTTTTCTTCAGTTCTTATACATCTTTCAGAGTACATGATCACATGTTACAAAGTTCATCACAAGTTCACACCAAAAATCAAATCATAAATTGAAATAGAAATTTACAACACAGAATCTTTGTATGCATATCCATTAGGAGTAATTATATGGCTAAACATCCATCCTTGTCTAACTTCACAGGTTCACTGAAGGTTTAAAACTATAACTAAGAAATTAGTGAAGTTTCATATAGATAAACCCAGGCAATATTTTATCTTCTGTTCTAGCACCTATAATAAATCAGAGTTCCCTTTTAGTGATCTTTGGTTAATTGTTTTACAACCTCTTGGAATGTGCTCTGAGCAGGAGAAAGTCTGGTTACTATCTATGGGCGATTAACTGATGACACTCTGGAGACTGACAGATTCTCACTGCAGTTTTAACTATCAGAGAGGGACCTAATAGCCATCCCACTATAAAAGAGCTTAATAATCTTTGATATAACTTTAGGAATTCTTATAGGATCATCATTAAGACTTAAGAAGTCATCTAACTGTCTATATGGCATCACTACAAGACAATACATCTTCGTGGATCGGCAGAGATCTGCTCCAAAGGGGTGTGCTATTGCTTAGTGATTATTACATATGTATTATAATAATAATAATAATAATAATAATAATAATAGGAAAAGCATATTAATAGCAGAAATCTTTCCTAAAATAAGTCCCTTACAACCTTGCTAAATAAGGACTCACTTATTGCAGATTATATAATAATCCAAGGCAAACCATTTTAGGATGATCACCTGCTAACTATTAGTTTGTCCCATTATGGCTCCTGACAATTCTGTGTACATCTGGCTGATATCAACTTTAGAGATATATCTCAATCAATTACTGGAATTAAAGGTATGTACATCACAAATTGTCTTCATATTCTATTTTTGTATTGAAATCTTAGTTACATCCTACAAAAGAAAAATAGAAAACTCAGCAATTCTGTCATTCTAAAATTTCTAATTTGTGATGGAAAATTTGAAAATAATTATAAAATGTACACCACCACAGTTAATATTAACAATCTTGTAGGTAATGGAATTATTCTAGAAAGTAATTTTGAAGAATATTATTTGAAGACAATAGATATTTATTACTGATTCCTATGAAGGTAAAGTGACATTTTTGTCAGTTTTATTTCCATTTATTTACATTCCTGTCATTGCTCCCATCCCCATACCACAGTTCCTCATCGTATTCCTCCTACCCTTTGCCTCAGAGAGGGGCTCCATCCTCCAAATGTCACCCTTCTTTGGGGCCTCAAGTCTCTCCAGGATTAAGTACATCTTCTCTCACTAAGGGCTGACCACTCAGACTTCACCTATATTTGTGCCACAGGCCTCAGACTAGCCTATGTATGCTCCTGGTTGGTTGCTTAGTCTCTGGGAGCTCCCTTGTGTCTGTATAATTTGGTCTTCCTTTGGGGTCACTCTCTCTTTCAGCTTCATTGGGGTTTGTTTCTTGTATGCAGCAAAATGTTGTATCCAGTCTGTTAGCATGTGTCTTTTTGTTGGGTAATTGAGTCCATTGATGTTAGAGATATTAAAGACTGTTAGTTCTGTTTTTTGTTGCTGAATGTGGTATTATGTATGGATGTATGATTCACTTCTTTTGGATTTGTTGTGAAATATTTAATTTCTTGTGTTCTCTTGGATGTAGTCACACTCCTTGTATTGAGATTTTCACCTGTGTCTTAGATTTCTACAGATTTCTTGGAAGGCATGAAGGCTTTATGTGTGGGTGGGTATCTGGCTGCTGATCAAGCTCACAAAGGTGACATTTTTTTGTGAAAGCAAATCTAATTACTTTAACATTATCAGTGTTAATTTATTTCTAAACTTTAATCATATAATACCCTATCTTCAGCAGATAAAATTTCTTTGGCCTTCCTATGTTATTTATCATTTGAATGCAGGTGAAGGACAGCATCTCACATCTACTACTGGTTATGAAATATATCTCAGTGAGTGAACCCTCTACTGAATACTGATAATGCTTTTCTCCATCCAAAAGGCTTTCCTTTCTCCTTTAAGTTGGCATGCCTGTCACATCCTATCTTTTATTCTAACAACAATTAACAAAGAAGTTTATAAATCTTTCATGAGTACTCAAGTATCTGACTTTCACAGAGTTTTTGTAAGTAAAGTTTCTTCCATCAGAAAATTTCTCTTAGCTAATTGTCTCATTTTTATAACAAAACATGAATAAATTAATTTAAGAAAGGTTTGATGTTGGATTATAGTTCTAAAGTATACAGTCAATTTTTGAAAAAAGTTGCTGCCCACATTGCACTTTCAGTCAGGAAGCAGAAAGCAAGGGATATTGGTGCTCAACCTCCACATTCACTTTATTCAGTCCAGGACCTCAGCTCATTGAATGGGGCTGTCCACAATTTAGACAAATGTTCAATTCGACACAACCAAGACTCACTGAGAAGAAACATCAGTTGAAGGACTTTGTAACCAGATTGTCTGGTAGTAATATCCCTGAGATACTGTCTTATTGATGATTACTGTGACAGGGCCTAGCTCAGTGTTAGGCACTCCTTCACAGGTAGTTGTATAAGAAACCTGAAGTCTAGAAATGTCTTAACAGTCAAGAATATTTGCTGCTTTTACAGAGGCTCTGGGCTTGGTTTCTCAGTACCTACATCTGGCAGATCATTACTACTTAATCTTCAATTCCAGAGGCTAGTTCATCTTCTTTTATCCTCCTCAAATACTAGAAATCTTGATGTTACATACATGAAGGCAATCCACTCATCCACATATAATAATAACTAATACATATCTTAAAAGATAAAAAAGAAATATACCTTAGCATCTGTCAGAGACATAGGGAGACTGTAAGTTACATTGTTCCATGGTTTCTACTTTAGTTCCCATTTGAGTCCTTATCCTTACTTATTTCAGTGATGGATTGTGACCTGGAACATTAAGCTTTTGGTCAGAATGCTGCACAACTGCAAGAGCAAATACAACTAGATTAGAAAGTATTGCTTTCCCTATTAACTTAATGTAGATAATCTTGCAAAAGCATGCCCTAAATCTGTTTTCTAGGTGAGTTCAGATCATTGTAAATTAACAGTCAATATTGACTACTGTTCTTCAATTCAAAGCCTGAATTGGTTATTCTATGCCTAGTTATTTCAATTTCTCTACTGAAAACCAGCTTAATTCATTACATCTTTTACTGACATTTGTAATCCATGCATAGAAATCGTAGGTTGTGATTCACTGAAATGTCTGCTATGTTCATGTGATTATTTCACATGTAAGATCTATATAGTCAACAATTATAATTTATAAAAATAGCTTCTTTTTTTAGAAGTTAAGTTTTATTGCTGACTAGACACACACTGCATTTTATTTACTTAGTCTTCCATTGATTGACTCTGAGCTTTTTTTTTTATTGGATATTTTATTTACATTTCAGTATTCTCCCCTTACCCCATTTTCCCCTCTCCCTCCCAGGAATCCCCTATCCTATCCCCCTCTTCCTGCTTCTATAAGGGTATACCCCACCTACCCCCCAACTCACCTCCCCACCCTCGAATTCCGCCCCCCCCACAGCATCCAGCCTTCATGGGTCCAAAATCTCTTCTCCCACCTATACCTGACAGGACAATCCTCCCTTGCATATTAGCTGGAACCATGGGTCCTTCCCTAAGTGTTCCCAGGCTGATGGTTTAGACCCTGGGGGCTCTGGTTGGTTGGTTTTGTTGCTCTCCTCATGGGGTTGTGAACCATTTCAACTCCTTCAGTCTTCACTCTAACTCATCTATTGGGAACCCCATGATCAGTTTAATGGTTAGCTATTAGCATCTGCCTCTGAATACTTCAGATTCTTGCAGACCTATAAGGAAACAGCTATGTCAGCTCCTGTCAGCATGCACCTCCTGACATCCACATCAGCATCTACCTTGGGTGACTGCACATGGAATCTGAGCATTTTTAAGTAGTGACTATTATGTATACCTCCCTTTCAATTTTTGTTTTTATTAATCATTCCATTCATTTATATCTCAAATAATATTCCACTTCCCGGTTACCCCTCCACAAGCACCTCATCCCACAACCTCCATTCCTCTTTCTCCTTTACCTCTATGAGGGTGCTCACCCACCTACCCACCCAGCAACTCCCACCCCACTCCTCCAGCATCCCCCTATGCTGGGGCATCAAATCTCCACAGGACAAGAGCTTCTCCTCCATTGATGTCAGACAAGGCCATTCTCTGCTACCTACTTCTCTGAAACCATGAAACCCTCTCTGAACACTCTTTGGTTAGTGGTCTAGTGCCTAGGAGCACTGGATGGTCTGGCCAACTGATATTGTTCTTCCTATGGGGTTACAATTCCTCTCAGCTCCTCCCGTCCTTCCACCAGCTCCCCCACCAGGGTTTGTGAGCTTAGTCTGATGGTTGGTTCTTAGCATCCACATCTGTATTGGTCAGTTGCTAGCTAAACCTCCCTGGGAGCAGTCATACCAGTTTCCTGTCAGCAAGTGCCTCTTGACAACCACAACTAAGGCAGGGTTTGGTTTCTGCAGATAGGATGGATCCCCAAGTGAACATTTCTTGAATTGCTCATCCTTCAGCCTTTGCTCCGTTTTTTTGCCCCTGTTCTTCCTTTGGACAGAACATTTCTGGGTTAAAAACTTTGAGATGGGTGTGTGGTCCTGTCCCATGATCGGGGGGCATGGCTATCTACTGGAAGTGGTCTCTGTAAGTTCTATCTTCCTTTCTCTGCTAAAATCATCCCTATTGGGTCCTGGGAGCTTCTCATTTCCCTGGCATTTGGGACGCTCCAGTGATTATCCCCTGTTTCTCATCTTCCTCTGCTACATATTTTTATTCAACTTCCTGACCCTCTCTGTACCTCTCTCCTGTCCTCTCCAGTACCTGATACTGCCCCATTATTTCATCTCCTCCTCTCTTACTCTCAAGTTCCTCCTCACTCCAGTTCCTGAGATCATCCTGTTGCTCTTCAGTGATGGACTGAAGCACTCACACCCTGGTCTTCCTTCCTCCTAAGCTCCATATGTTCTAGGGGTTGTATCATGGGCATTGTGATTTTTTGGGGGTAATATCTACTTATCAGTGAGTACATATCATGTGCATTCTTTTGTGTCTCGGTTACCTCACTCAGGATGATATTTTCTAGTTCAATCCATTTGCCTATGAATTTCATGAAGTCATTGTTTATCATAGCTGAGTAGTACTCCATTGTGTAAATGCAGCACATTTTTATATCCATTCTGTTGAGAGGCATCTGTGTTGTTTTCAACTTCTGGCTATTGTAAATAAGGCTGCTATAAACAAGGTGGAGCATGTGTCCTTGTTATATGTTGTAGCATCTTTTGGGTATATGCCCAGGAGTGGTATAGCTGTGTTTACAGATAGAACTATTTCTAATTTTATGAGGAATGGCCAGACTAATTTCCGAATGATTGTACCAGTTTGAAATCCCACAAGCAATGGAGGAATGTTCCTCTTTCTCTACCTCCCCACCAGCATCTGCTATCACCCGAATTTTTGATCTTAGTCATTCTGACTAGTATGAGGTAGAATCTCAAGGTTGCTTCTAATCATATCCCAGAACTACAGAAGTTTTTAACAAAGATATATAATACAAGAAAATCAAGATCTTTCCAAGTTGTTTTACTTCCATTAATGTAAACTTATTATAGGTTATAACAATCTAGAATTTACCAAATTCTTTAAATTTGAAAATTTATCTTATCGAAACAATGCTGCTTTTTACATAAATTCATGTTTTGTCTTGTTTTGTTTTTCTTTGGTCTGTTGAATATTAGTGGTAAAATATTTTTGTGGGGCACAATTAGACAATGTGAATAAAACAAATTAAATTTATATTCTGAATAATATATTGATGTTAGCTGTTTAGAATTATGGTAATTAATGATGTTAATTTCTCATAAGCTATAATCAAATGAGAAGCAGACAGATACAAACAGGAAGGACAGAGAGATGGTTAGTGATTAGGAGCACTTGCTACAATTACAGAGAGCCCAGGGACTAAATTCAAGATTACTGTTGTTCAGTTTGTTTTCTCCATTAATAAAGCCCAAGATACCCTGCCAACAACATGGTTCTATCCATAATTAAGGTGAGTCTTTTAATATTAATTACAACAATCGCTTCCAGTCTGCAGCAGTGCCTGAAGCAGACATTGAGCGATAACTCTGGACCCAATGCCACAATACTCAGAAGAAGCTGGATTACAGGATCTGTAACACACCCAGAAACATAGGATCATAGGGATGATCATAGGATGTCAGGAGCTTGGTCACACCAGGATTTCAGTATCACAGAGGAAGCCTGACTCCCAGGATCTTAGGGTCATACGATAAGAGAGACACCTGGATTCTGAGTAGTTCTGACACAACCAAGATAACAGGATAGAAAGGCTCCAGTCAGAGACAGTGAGTGAAGGTAGCACTAGAAATAACTAGATGGTAAAAGTCAAACACAAGAACATAAACAAAGAAACCAAGATTACCTGGCAGTATCAGAACCCAGTTCTTTCACCATAGCAAGTCCTGGATATCCCATCACACCAGAAAAGCAAGATTTTGACATAAAATCACTTCTCATGATGATAACAGAGGACTTTAAGAAGGACATAAATAACTCCCTAAAGAAATACAGGAGAACACAGGTAAACAGGTAAAAGCCCTTAAAGAGGAAACACAAAAATCCTTTAAAAGATTACAAGAAAACACAACCAAACACATGAAGAAATTGAATAAAAACATCCAGGATCTAAAAATGAAAGTAGAAACAATAAAGAAATTGCAAAGGTAGACTACTCTGGAGATAGGAAAGGTAGGAAAGAGATTAGGAGTCATAGATGCAAGCATCACAAACAGATAAAAGAGAGAATCTCATGTGCAGAAGATATCATAGAAAACATTGACACAACTGTCAAAGAAAATGAAAAATGCAAAAAGCTCCTAACCCAAAACATCCAGGAAATCCAGGACACAAGGAGAAGACCAAACCTAAGGATAATAGGTATAGATGAGACTGAAGATTCCCAACATAAAGGGTCAGTAAATATTTTCAACAAAATTATAGAAGAAAAGTTCCCTGACTTATAGAGATGCCCATGAATGTATAAGAAGCCTACAGAACTCCAAATAGACTAAACCAGAAAAGAAATTCCTCCTGTCACATAATATTCAAAACACAAAATGCACAAAGAAAGAAAGAATATTAAAAGCAGAAAGGAAAACAAAATTACACCAGACTTCTTTCCAGAGACTATAAAAGCCAGAAGATGCTAGACAGATGTCATACAGACCCTAAGAGAAAAAAAATGCCAGCCCAGACTGCTATACCCAGCATACCTCTTAATTACCATAGACCAAGAAACCAAGATATTCCATGACAAAAACAAATTTACACAATATCTTTGAACAAATCCAGCCCTACAAAGGATAATAGAAGGAAAACTCCAACACTAGGAAGTAAATTACACCTAAGAAAAAGAAAGAAAGTAATTTTCTTCCAACAAACTCAAAAGAAGATAGCCACAAAAACATAATTTCACCTCTAATAACAAAAATAACAGGAAGCAACAATCACTTTTCCTTATCTATTAACATCAATGGACTCAATTCCCTAAAAAAAAAAGACACAGACTAACAGACTGGATAAATAACCAGGGACCAGCATTTTGCAGTATGCAGGAAACACATTTCAGTAACAAAGACAGACACTATCTTAGAGTAAACGGATGGAAAACAATTTTCCAAGCAAATTGTCCCAAGAAACAATCTGAAGTAGTCATTCTAATATTGAATAAAATTGACTTACAACCAAAAGTTGTCAAAAAAGATAAGGAAGGACACTTCATACTCCTTAAAAATATTTACCAAAATGAACTCTGAACATCTATGCTCCAAATTCAAGGGCACTCACATTCATAAAAGAAACTTTGCAAAAGCTCAAAGTACATGTTGCACCTCACACAATAATAGTGAGAGACTTTAACACCTCACTCTCAGCAATGGACAGATCATGGAATCAGAAACTAATCAGAGACACAGTGAAACTAAGAAAAGTTATGAACCAAATGGTTCTAACAGATATCTATAGAACATTTCACCTTAAAACAGAATAATATACCTTCTCAGCACTTCATGGTAACTTTGCCAAAAATGACCATATAATTGGTAAGAAAACAGGCCTCAACTGATACTAGAAAATTGAAATAATTCCATATATCCTATCAGAGCACTATGGACTAAGGCTGATATTCAATAACAACAAATACAACGGAAAGCCCACATACATGGGGAAACTGAAAAATGGTCTACTCAATGATAACTTGGTTAAGGAAGAAATAAAAAAAGAAATTAAAGATTTTTAGAATTTAATGAAAATTAGGGCACATCATACCAAAATTCATAAGACACAATGAAAGCAGTGGTTAGAGGAAAACTTGTAGCTCTAAGTGCCTACAAAAAGAAACTGGAGAGAGCACACATTAGTAGCTTGACAACACATCTGAATGCTCTAAAACAAAAAGAAGCAAATATACCCAAGAGGAGTAGATAGCATGAAATAATCAACTCAATGCTGAAATCAACCAAGTAGAAACAAAAAGAACTATACAAAGGATCAACAAAACCAGGAGATGGTTTTGGAGAAAATCAACAACATATATAAACCCTTAGCCAGACTAACCAGAGAACACAGAGACAGTATCCAAAATAATAAAATCAGAAATGAAAAAGGAGACATAACAACAGAAACTGAGGAAACTCAAAAGATCGTCAGATCCTGCTACAAAAGCCTATACTCAACAAAACTGGAAAATCTGGATGAAATGGATAATTTTCTAGACAGATAACAGGTTCCAAAGTTAAATCAGGATCAGATAAACCATCTAAACAGTTCCTTAACTCCCAAAGAAATACCAGCAGTCATTAAATGTCTCCAAACTAATTTTAGTGCAGAATTCTATCAGACCTTCAAGGAAGACAAAATACCAATTCTCTTTAAGCTGTTCCACAAAATAGAAACAGAAGGAACACTACCCAATTAGCTCTATGAAGCCACAATTATGCTCATACCTAAACCAAAGTCCCAACAAAGAAAAAGAACTTCAGACCAATCTTGCTTTTGAATATCAATGCAAAAATACTCAATAAAATTATCACAAACAGAGTTCAAGAACAAATTAAAACAATTATCCATCAAGATCAGGAAGGCTTTATTGCAGGAATGCAGGGATGGTTCAATATATGGAAATCCATCAATGTAATCCACAAAATAAATAAACTCAAAGGAAAAAAACACATGATAATCTCACTAGATGCTGAGAAAGCATTTGAAAAATATAACACTCTTTCATGGTAAAAGTCTTGGAATGATTAGAAATACAAGGCCCATACCTAAACATAGTAAAAGCAATATACAGCAAACCAGTATTACTTCAAACTAAATGGAGAGAAACTTGAAGCAATTCCACTAAAATCAGGGACTAAAAAAGGCTGCCCACTCTCTCATTTCCTATTCAATATAGTGCCCAAAGTCGTGTTCTTTTTTTAAAAAAAAATTTTTTTTAAATTGGATGCCAAGGAACTCTCTGCTGTGTGTCTATGGCACCCTGCAACTAGGCATACTTATGCCTAGGTGAAAAGAAAGGATCCACTTACTGGCATATGGCATGATCCTGATCAGGTATTAAATATGGGGAAGAGGGCATGTTTTTGTTTTTTCTGCAGGATGCTGAAGGATCATGATGACTGTCAGAGTGATTGGTGAGACATGCTGATGCTGAGACAAAGAATGCTGCTGACTTGTGAGCTTGCTGAATGCCCTGAAAATGGTGACTGTGAAGCTCTGTTTGACATATGTCCCTGACCCACCTTTGTTTGCCTATATCCCAGATGGGACAAGTTGCCTTGCCTCAAGATTTTAGATCTTGTATGACAGAAAATCAAAAGGAGAAATTATAATGTATCTTATATTTTTCTTAAATGGTATCAGTTATTCAGACTTAATCATTGACTGGTCTAGAAATCAATCCAATATTGGAAATAACAGTCCTCATTTGGAAGGCTGGTTCTGGACATTTCTAGAGACATATTTGGAAGTTAGCTGCAGTTCTCTACATTGTTATGTTACCAAGAAATAAAGTTGCGACAGGATCTGACTTTCAAACAAATGTTAGTGCATGTGATAAGGCTCTTTTAATTGTCATGTTAAAATTACTTTTGGTTCTTCTGCAGTATTTAATGTAAGTTGTACACTTTCTAATTATGTTAGTGTGTTGAAAACTAGTATGTCCTTCACGGGGATCTATCAACCAGCTTTTGTTTTATTGCTATGAATATTATAGGACCTTGGTATTCTTAAAAGTCTTGCAAGTACTGGAAGAAGTGAATCAAGTTTTAAGGAGAATTAAGAGTGTAGTGGGCTTGATTATTGTTGGTGTAACAGCTTTAATTACATGAATTTCTAGCACCACTGCTTCTGCAATTGCTTTGACACAAGAAGTTAAAACAGCTACTTTTGTTAATCATTTAGCAAAAAAATGTTACTAATGTGTTGAGTATACTAGAAGAGTTAGGTAGGTGTTTGAAACAATGGATTGATGCTCTTCATCCTATCAAATTACTGCAAGGAGTTTCAGAGTTTAAGAGTAAGGAGTCACCTCCAGTGTCATGCCAAATACCAATGTATTTGTGTTACTTCTAAAATTTACAATGATAGTCATTATAATTAGAAAAAAGTTTAAAGATACTTGCAGGGCATTTGGCATAATTCTAACACCTCTCTGCTGAGCTTTAATGCTGCAGATACTGCTGATAAAATTATCTATGGCCTGAGGTCAGTATTTCTATTTTGGTCAAGCTTCAAGAATGGCATATATAACTTGATCATGCTAGCCCTTTTTGTCCTGGGAATAATTTTATACCTGCCCATCACATTAAAGCTTATTTTTAACAGCCAAAGTACATGGCTTGAAATTGAAAGCTGACTCCAAGACAGAGTTATTAAATTAACAGGCTGGCAAGCCAAGGATGGGTAAGATTCTGCACAGAGCCTACCAACCTAAGGTACATTGCTTTTGATAATGCATATTCTTTGATGGGAAAGGAAGGCACTCTTATCAGAAAGACCTAAGACAGGCTCAGTCTTGTTTTTGAAATAAAAAAAAAAGGGGGAGATGTGGAGAGCTTTTGGGACTTTTTGGCAGGAATCTGACATTGGTCAAGGACAAGGAAATGGGCTTCAGGCAAAAACCTGACTTTAAGCTAGAACAAAGAAGTAGGTTTCAGATGTGAAAATGACTTTGGGCTAGGACAGGGAAGTAAGCTCAGATATTTTGGTCATCCTGATCAGCCCTTAGAAATAGTGATCATGGGACTTTGTTTATTGCCTTGCTTGTTCTTTGACTCTTTGTGTCTATTGTCTTGCTTGTTCCTTGACTATTAGCATCTATTGCATTGCTAGTTCCTCAACCTAGAACTGACCTTAATACTTGCATATAATTAAATTGTTATAAAAGCAGATTGGGAAAAAAATAAAATATTTAAAATAAAAAAAGTTACAGTAATCTTAAGCCTCTATAGTCATACCCAGAGATCCATCTTCTAGGTCCTTTTAGTCATATCATGTTGATAAGATTGTTCATTATATTATGTATCATGTTATTTGCTTCCTTGGGGGTTTTTGCTAAGAAACATTATTAAACTCTCCCCATTTACCCATGGTAAATATCTCTTTGTCCATGAATAAATTGTTGAAGATTTCAAATTTGTTATCTATCTTTGCTTATCTGAAAAATCTTGTTTGTTAAAACATAAAAGTTGATACAAAATAGATAGAATGTCATGTTTATAATGGAGAATTAGTATAGTTCATAAATTTTTATATACATTACATAAAACTGGAAAAGACAAGTTTTTATTGTATTCATAAAATTAAGAGAAGATACACATATTGACAAATTTGATTTGATCAGTAAATACTACATCTTGCAATATCACACTATTTCACAAAGGTATGTATATTTATTATTAATAAAAATACTGAGATAAAAATGTTCACTATGCTGATTTGACCATTCTGTACTATGTTTATACAATAAATCATTACATGACAGTCTATAAATTTATACAATTAAATTAATAATTTATACAATAGCAAACAAATGGAAAAAATGAATTTTTGTTTTGTTTTGCTTTTTAACTTTTCTCCCTTTCTTATTTCTTTTTTTCTGCTACAGTCAGCTTTTCTCTGGATAAAGAGTCAGAACAATTTATAGTTTGCAGAAGAGAGATTGGATGGCCTTTCCCTCATCCTCTTTCCTCCAGAGCAATATTATTCTTTGATGTTACCCACATGGCCACCTGAATTCCATGTTGGGTTCAGGGGTTAAGACCCAGAATGAAAACATCATTTCATACCTTGCTTTCTCAACTTTGTTTCCTTTTCAAGAATTTAAAAATCTCCTGTTTGGACATTACTTTAGTATTTTAACCTAAAATAAAAAAATACTGCTGCGCAAACTAAATTTAATATCATCTGATATGTGAGCATTTTGTCTGATTTGAGATAGAAATCAGACCCAAACTGAGTTTTGGAGCAAATATAAAGGAAAAGTATATCACAGGAAAGAAGCACAGTGGGTACATCATGCACAAGTATCCCTGAGTGTACTGATACACAGTTATTTTATGGGAAGGGCTTGAGTAAATCTGTATTGTCTGTTTGTTTGTTTGTTTGTTTGTTTGTTTTGTTTGTTTTCCTAACAAATGATAGAGACTTCTGTTTTAGTTATGTGCTGTGTTGTCTAAAGATCAAAATGTGTCCAGGCTTTTGTGGAGATTTTACTTCATAAATATGCTGAAATATAAACGGAAGGTTGGGGTCTGTTGAACCTGTTGCCACTGTGAAAGGTGCTACCCTCTTGTCAACCGCTATTTGTTTTTGTTTGTGTACTTACATGTATTTCCACCTGGTACAACAGCATTATTATCTTATTCCCTAAACACTTTTGACATTTTTTTACATCAGGGTAAAAGTCACATGAGAAAAAGAACTAACCATTCTAAAGTGAAGTAATCAAAGTTGTTTAGTATATTTACATTATAGTGAATCCATCACCTCCTCCCAGTTACAAAATGTTCCCTTCTAACCTTAGATTGTAAACAATTCTTCCTTTTCCCCCTGAATTAACAAAATTGATAAGAATAAAATCAGGGTCTCTGGACCTATTTCATTATTTATACAATTGAAATTTTGTTTTTATGGTGCAGTGCAGCAATGAAGAATAATAGACTAATATACACAGGCTACCTGGTAAAATACCTAGGATAATACAACATAAGCCAACACATTCATTTCCATACTCTACCCATGCACATATACATATTCTTTTATATTGAACATAATGGGCTTTTATTTTCAGTTCACTAATTTGCCAGTTCCAACAAAGCACATCATGCTGCTTACCCAAAGAATTTTTTGTACTTTATGTAATTTATCTTTCAAATTTTTCTGAAGGACAAAAGACGAGCATAGGAAGCAAAAAAGCAGGAGAGACAAGGATATGGTATTTCTTAGCACGCCTAGGAAAGTTCAAGGCCACAGCATGAGTGTGTAAAGCACTAGAGGCCATGCTGCAACCTCGATTCTTTCTCAGCACAGTGCATTTTCCACTTGGCTACACTGCTTTAAATGAGGTCTCAGACAAAAGCATCTCAAAAATATGAAAGAATGTTAAGGAAGGAGACTCCTGGTGAGGAAAGTAAAATTTCCTAAAGGACAGGCTCAGACATTAGAAAGTCACTTTCCAAAATCAGCCCACTCTGCAGGGAGGCTTGTCAGCCCTTCCATTTACTTATAAAATGAAAGCCGGGAAAGCTGAGTGATTAGAAAGTGCTGAGGAGTGTGAATGTGCTGTAAACAATGGCACTAAGAAAACCAGGCTCCTGATGAGGGAACTCATTGAAAGAATGCCAGGGAACCAGATTGTTGTAAGCTGAAACTGTGAAAAAAAAAAAAAAGTCCTATAGCATTCACCAAAAATAAATTAGAAATATAGGTAGTGTATGTATCTGTATGTTTGGTCAGTCAAGAGAAACAATCTTTTCACAACCTCGGGAGAGAAGCAGAGTCAAAGCGAACTTTACTTTCTATATTATATTTTAGCAGGAGATATTCAGAATGCAAGCCTGGTCTATGATGCTTCACCAGTAACAACATAAGAGAAAACAGCTCATTTCTAGCCAAACCATGAAAAAGAGGAATGATCCACAGAATAGACCAATTAGAGTAATAGAACAAAGTAGGGCAAATAGAAACAATCATGGTACCGAAACAGAATTGAGGTTTTGTAATCTGTTCTCAGAGTCAAATGTGGCTAGTCAGGACTGTTCTTATAGGCATACATAGTGGGTAACCTAAAACAACCAACCAAAGCAAAATAAAAAGCAACTCCCTAATAGAAACTGATACAGTCTGTTAATTTCTAAGAGGGGAGGAGAAAAATGATCATGGTCAAATTAACTAAAGCAATAAATCAATTAAAGCAAGTTTTTTTTAAAAAAAAAAAAATCCTGAAAAAATGGGCTGTCTTCTCCAAGGCCTGGTTCAAGAGGTCAGCATTGGAGTTGAGGAAAACAATACTTTTTATAGATCAGGAGTTAGGGTTTCCAAATTAAGGGGGAGGAACAATTGGAAGGCAAAATGTGTGTAGGGGTGGGAGAACAGAACATAATCATATTCACAGTATTCACAGCAACCTCCTGAAACAAAGATGATTGCAAGGTCATAACAAAGTACTCAGAACAAGAGTAAGTCATAAAAACCTTTCCAAACAAATCTAGGGTTGCAAGATAATTATAAACATTTTTAAAAATAAAGACATGGTTTCCTGTACGAGAACAGACAATACAAACTTTTTGTAGTTAAGGTTACACATCGGCTATAGTCCAATTCTTGAGAAACAGTGATCTAATGATAAACCAGAATGAGCCTACTGTGTCTTTACTATTAGATGGGTTTTCAGCCTAAAATGCAAGCAAACTAGTTCATCAAATCCACTGTCATCTTCATGTGGTTCATAGCCTTATTCCCTTCCCCGATTCTCCTTGCAATACTGTCAATAAATGTGTCCCTTTTAAAACTCAGGTATGACTTGAGTGAATGCTTTCATTCTTTGGAATACCTAGAGATGTTTTCCTGCCTTTCAGTTGCTGATGAAGCTTTAACAATTGTGAAGCACACAGAATTCTTTAAAGTATGAAATAAAACATTATTATTTTGGGTGATGAGGCAGATACTTCTGACAGTTTATTTAAAATTTAAACACTGGAATTCTAAAACTCCAGGAGAAGCAAGGTTACAAGTGTTCATTTTATCATTATCTGTTTCTTATTTGGAGAACATGAAAGTCAATGTGGATTTTTTAAAAATCAGTCTGACATAACATAGAGTTACATAGAAGAGAGCCCAAATGAGAATGTTTCTGTGTCAGGTTAGCAGCAGGGAGGGTTGCTTTGATTTTTGATTAAAGGACACCCAGCCTACTGTGGGTGGCACCATTGATTAGGCTAAACCCCACAGCTAATAAGAATAAATAGAGCAAGCAAACATCTGTAAATGTATTTTCTTTTTCTGCTCTGACAGTGAATGTGCTACTTTTAAGTTTTTGTCTCTATTTTCCCCACAATATATTTTTCCCTCTCCAATGATATTTCCTATACATTGAGGTAAAGCTAAGATATAGATACTTCATTTGTAGCTGAGCACTCTATATCTAGTTTTCTGTACCAAACTCTCTCTCTCTCTCTCTCTCTCTCTCTCTCTTCTCTCTCTCTCTCTCTCTTGAGAATTTCATATAAATACTCTATTTAAATATGTTCTTTTTTTCTGTTCTCTCAAACTTCTCCCACCCTTGCCTTCATCCCTCTCAATGACATTTTTTATTAGTTTGTCTTATACGATCCTACCAAATCCCTTATTATAAGAATATATTTTTCATTTTCTTTGTTATAGTTTTTTTTCATTAGAATTGAGAATACAGTTTTTTTAACTTTGCCCAAAATACCATGAGTAATTAAAAACACTGTATATAAATGAAACTGAAAGGTCCATTTACTTAGGAGAGCCTTGTAATAAAAAAAAATGCTTTTAAAGTATAAATCATCTAAATAACTCATTCCATTTTTATGTTTTATGAGAGGTTGCACATGCCTAAATGTACTTTATGCCAGTTAACTGCATTATTCTTAGTTCTTAAATCTCAGAAATAGTCATAAAATTGTTACATTGTCACTCCTTTGAGACATGTTTGGAAACATTTTAGTTAAATAAAATTATTGTTGTTTAAGACAGTAGCATGTCAGTTATCGTGGTTATTATTTCATTCTAACCTATATTTAACCATCTAGTATACTTATAGACTTGAGTTAGAAGAATAAAACAAATTCGGATAAGGCTATGTTATGTTATACTTATTTCCCATAAATAATACAATGTATAGGGAAGGATTTATTTCTGAAAAAGAACAGGTGAAATTATTAGAAAAACTAGTAGTTTTCAGTAAGAAACTTGAAAAAAATGAATAAACTGTTCAGTGGTATGTGGATGGCACCACAAACTACATTATGAGAGAGTTTGTCTCTAAGGAGACTGAAGAATTGAATTAGAAAAGTTCTTCCAAACACTTAATTCTATTCACTATGAGGGGCCACCTTACCCCTTTAGCTAGAGTGAGTGATATTTGGGGATCACTGTTGATGAATATAGGTATTATATGACATAATCCTGAGGAATCACAAAACAAATATGTACTCACCTCATAATTAGAAACTGTCTGTTGAATCAATGAGTATATTGCGGTTACTTAGAGAAGGGAGGCTGTGGTCACTAACAGGAACAGAGACACTGTAAAGCCAGCTGCATCATCAAACCATCTACTCCTAAACAGGGTGACAATTTATAAAACTGTAACCCTAGGAGTCTCTTTAGCACATGCTGACAAGTAGACCAGTTGGAGACTCTTTCACTCCAGCAGTTGTTTACTAGTCTCACAATTTTGGGAAGGAGCTAAGTCAATGCTGTTTACTTCAGGAAATGTTGAGCGTTAGGAGCACTTCCCTCCCCAGTTTCATTCAGAATAAATTGCTAAACAAAATTTGATGGTAATGACAATTAGTAAGATCTGAGCTCAGTCTATAAATCCTTCCTATACAAATCTTGTATGATGATGTTATGAATATTCTCTCTGATCTTTATACATCATACTTCTTATACACCATAACATGACCAAGACAATTCATGTCATGAAGAGTTTGATTCATCTCATTGAATTAAGTGTTTTTTTTTTTTAAGCTATCTTTTCTTGCTTCCAAGTTTTTCTCAGTGTCCCATCATGAATTATTGCTTGGGAGATTTGCTAATCATCTACTACAACTACCTTCCACTGTCATAAGTTTCATAAGAAGTGAAGATGATTTTGTCTCTCAGAGAATATATGCATTACAAGCTCCATGCTCATTTAAAACTTTTACAGAAGCCGGGCGGTGGTGGCGCACGCCTTTAATCCAGCACTTGGGAGGCAGAGGCAGGTGGATTTCTGAGTTCGAGGCCAGCCTGGTCTACAGAGTGAGTTCCAGGACAGCCCGGGCTACACAGAGAAACCCTGTCTCGAAAAACAAAAACAAAAACAAAAATAAATAAATAAATAAATAAATAAATAAAACTTTTACAGAGATTCTTCTATTTTTTCTCTTACATACTGACAATCTAAGATATGTACATAGGTATAGCTACATGAATAGTATGGTTGACATTGCTTAAGCTACTAAACAGACAAAAAACCCTTTACACAACATAAATGAAGTTGGCATATTTATTCAAATTTAACCTAGCTAGCACCTAAGTCAAATTATTCTGATATGAAGTATTGCCTCTTGCTAAACCTCCTTTGGCAATTCTTGTGTTTTTGAAAGGAATAAGTCACTTTGCAAGAGTATACGTATTATGTTTTTCTTGTCACCTTTGAGTTTCTTCAAAAACATTGATGCAATTACATACAAATTATATTTTTATTTATGTTTTAATTAAATTTTATGATTAAAAATCTTAAAAAACCATTGTCTTTATTTTAATATATATATAGATATAGCAATAGATAGATAGATGATAGATAGATAGAAAATAGTTTTTCATAAGATATATTCTGATTATGAATTTCTGTTTCTTAATTCCTCCCATATAGTCCCAAATAGAGAGAGATAACAAATTTTTATCCTTAACCACCTGGAAGATATTTATTTATGGATTTTAGTATCAATACTAAAAGCATTTCATTTAGGAGTATTGTTAGTGTTACTATCTTGCAGAGGAAATGATTATATGTTTTAATTTTCATCCAATTATTATGTCAAAAATACAATGAATACAAATTTGTTAAATAACACTTTTATTTGGTTAAGTTTGGGTTTTATAAATCAATTCTTTTGAGAGCAATGATAATGATGACTATATATGAATAATATATTTCACAAGAATGATAGTTGAATCAGTTTTACAGAATATATCCTGGGTATCAATTCGGAAAATTTAAGTTAATTGCAATAATAAACCTATTTTGTCCTTAAAGAATAATAAACTAATCATTATTTCTTATTAATATTCAACTTGCAGGTCAAAGCGCATTTTGGAGATAGAATGATTTCATTCAGATATTTGATGAACATGTATTTATTAGAAGTATCATAGGTTATATTCAAGTACCAGGGAGATATTTGTACAAATTTAACGTTATGTCTTTTGCAAATACAAAGACATGTTTTAAAATATTTTAATTTTTATTTATTTTGAGAATATATTTTAATGAAAACATTAATCCCCTCCTTTTCTTCAATCTGAGATCATGAGATACCTCTCCTTAATATCTTTCACATTCATGGCTTCCTTTTCTATTAATATTCAACATTTTTAAAAATTAAGTAGGGACTGGGGGACAGTTACAGAAAAAATTAACAAAAACAACAATATAGGAGTAGAAATAATATGCTGTGTAGTTGACTGTGAAGAAAGGTAAATATAAGGAGAAAACACCAAGACATAAGAGAGGTGTTTTTGTGTGTATGGTGTTTGTGTGTATGTGTTTGTGTGTATAGGTATACTTGTGTTTATTTTGTGTGTGCTCAAACTTCAAAAATAATACGCTTTGAGTTTTATTAAAGTAGGTGGAATATTAAGACAGAAAGAAAAAAACAAATAAATAATGCCTTAAGTTATCTTAAGAGCTTACATTTTGCTGTAAAACAGGAACATTCTGTTATAATTTTAAGTTGTTTATTTATAGTTTCAGTTCTTAGGAAGGAAAGAATTCAGGAAAGCAAACTCATTTCACATATAAAAGGAAGACCGATATTGAGAGTTAAGGAGATGTTTAAGTATGAAAAGGCACACAGCTCATTTATGTTTTCAATGGGTAATTGAACATGTTCCTTTTCTAAAGAAAAATCATTTAAATAATTATTTTTGGAGATATAATCATGATGACACATAAAATTTAAGAGAATTGTCAGAATTATAGAAAGTCCAGAGAAATTTGTAAAATTAAATTTATATGTTTAATCAATGAAAAATTAGAAATCATTTTTATTTTATCTTTAAGATAATTTTATATACCTTAGGTATGCTGGATATTTTTACGTCAACTTGACACTAGCAGAATCATCTGAGAGGAGAAACCTCAATGGGGAAAAATGTCTTTTATATTTCTGTTTGGTTTCTGTCTGGATGACCTGTAATAATCATTTTAAAATCCGCCAAGCTTAAGAGGCCAAGAAACAAGTAGGATTAAGGGGGAGGGGGAAGCAAGGATCTCTCTGGGAAGGGAAAATAGAATAGGTTTAACAGGTGGACTTGGTGGGGGGGGCGATGATAATGGGAACTAAGGGATTCAGTGCAGGAGGTAGAAGGATATAATGCTAGAGTGACTACTGGTACTGGGGAGCATTTTGGGGGCAAGGTAGAAACCCAGTGCAATGGGTACTTCATGGAATCTACATGGGAGACAGTAGTGAAGACTGCTAGTAATAGGGATACCGAGCCTGAATGGGACATCATCCTCTGGAACCAGACAAGGCCTCCATTGGAGGGATTAGGATATCAACCCATCCACAAAATCTCCAGTGTTGTTTGTCATGCTTGTCGGATGTCCTGGAACTGGAGCCTAGCATAATTGCCCCAGCAACTGATGTTAGCAGAAGCAAAGTCCCACAGACAAATGTTAGGCGGAGCTAGGGAGTCCTGTGGAGGAGAAGGAGGAAGAAGGATTGGAGGACTCAGAGTGATCAAGGACACCACAAGAATAAGAATCACAGAATTAACTGACCAGGACTCAAGTTGGCTCACAGATCAGGGAGCCTGTCTAGGTCTCTGCCTACATAATTGTATATCTTGGTGTTATTGTAGGATTCCTAACAATGGGAGTGAGGCCTGGCTCTGACTTTTTTTTTTTTTGCCTGTGTTTGGATCATTTTCCTCCCAGTAAGTTGTCTTCTGCAGCCTTGATTTGACAATATGTTCCTGATCTTACTGTAGCTTGTTTGTCATATCTGGTTGATGTGCCTGGGAGTCTTGCTATTTTCTGACAGGATTTGGAGGTCAGATGGATATGAGAGACAGGGGAGATGATGGAAGAGAGTCTGGGAGGAGGGGAGAGAGGAGACATTGTAGTTGGATGTAAGAGATGAGAGAAGAAAAGATAAAGGAAAAAGAACAATTGCCTTCAAACCATCAGTCTACAGGCAGGCCTGTAAGGCACTTACATAGTTAGTGAATGATGTGGGAGGGTCCATTCCATTGTGGCTGGAGGGCGTATAAGAATATAAGAATATAATAGAATATAGAATATAAGAATATAAGAAAATAAGTATATGAAGCAGGCTGTAGTTTTGGAGAGATAGCTCAGTAAGAACACTGGCTGCTCTTCCAGAGGACCTGGTTTTAATTCCTAGTACCTACATAGCATCTCACAACTTTCTGTAAATGTAATTCAGGGAGTCTGACACCCTCACCTTACACATACTCTGAAACTTTTTACTCACCAAACTCACTTTTTTTTTTCTTAAATAGTCAGTTTGAAGCAGAACTTGAGATAATGAACGCCAACAAAAATACCACCTCTTTGAGAGAGACATTTAGAAATATGTAAAAATTTGAACCTTGTGTTAAAGAACTTAAGATCAAGTATGAGATGCTAAGAAAATGAATAAAAATTTCAGAGTGGCTTTCTGCAATTGCTTATTATTCTCTAAGATGAAAAGAAATTCTCACAGAGGGACAGACACAGATTATACAGGACCTTAGAATTATCAAGAGTTTAATCAGTATGGACTAAAGGCTACAATGTAGCAGTATTTTAGACAGTATAGCTACATGTGCAGAATATATGTGAAATGATTTGCAAATAATGCAAAAGAAATAGCATATTTTTTATCACTTTAACATTTTAAAAGGCTTTTAGCCTCTTTTAGTAGTGTAAGAATCTTAGGTTCTAAATACAGAAAGTGGAAACTGTAATTCATAATAGGCTTGAAATAAGGTAATATAAAAATACATCTGTGGTGATGAATTGAGGAACTGCTTTAAAGTAAATAAATATCACAGGCTTTTTAGTATTTTCTGCCACAAACAATAGCTTATTTAGCAGCATAATTCATAGAGATTTCACTTTTTCCTACAAATGAAAGATGGAAGCATTTGTTTATAGGTTGATAAATTTCCTTTATTTTTCGATCAAAGTAACAAGCCAATTCCTGCCTAGAGAAAATGATACAAAATGGAATAATGTGTATTTTTCTGTTGAGGAAAGAAAACAGGGCAATTTCTGACAAAAGTGATCCCTACAATCATCTAGAATAAAGCCTTTATATTGCGGCTTCATGTAGGATTCACTCTCCTTTGCAATTGAGTGTAATTGCATAAAGATTGAAATTTGATTCTGTATGTGCCAGTTATATGCTGGGTACAAGAGGAAATGTGCAACTCTTTTTTTATTATGTCAGATATCTGTAGTTGTCTTCCTTCTAAAATTGGTACACATTTAAATATGTCTAATACCTAAAAGGTGCAATTCTGCATGAGACAAATGAAGAATTGAACAAAGTTCAAATTCTATTTCTATTTTCTTGAATCCCCTTCTAATAGGATTATATAATGATACATCAGAAATATCTACCACAAGTTCATATATTTAAACATCCTATACTGGTGGCATCATTTTGGAAAATTATACAATATATGTGGTGAAGTAGGTTACTGAAGATAAAGCATGGGAAGTTTTATTCTAGCTTGTCCTCCCTGCTTCATGGTCTGGCCTTTGTGTTGAGTGTCTGCAGTTAGAAAGCTACTTTACTAGATCTTCTCTGTAATAATCTCAGAACTATGGGCCAAATGTCTGTAAGTTGCTTCTGTCAAAGATTTTATCAGACGTATGAGTAAAGTGACTAATAGGAGAAAGAAAAAAATGACATCTAGATGGGCTGCTTTGTCTGGCCTTAGTGGGTGAGTATGTTCCTAGCCCATAGATACTTGATGTGCCAGGGAAGGGTGATACCCAGAGGGGGCCTCCAAGCCCCTCAGAGGAGCAGGGAAGGGGATGTGTGGAAGGATTGTGGTAGTACACAGAAGGGCAGTGAATGAGATATACAGTGAATAAAATAAATAAGTAAATGAATAAATCAATAAAATATTACTGCACACAGCCTTAGAATTAGAAGCACTTTCATATGTTACAAATATTATTTCTATGCAAATAATTCTGTCCTATATATTTGTGTCTCAGAAATAAAACTTGTAAAGTTCAATGGAAAAAATATAATGCTCCAGAAGATGCAATTCATTTGTGACCATTAACTATGACATGGCTGGCTAAGTCATAGGCTGTAGGGCAGAAGCCAATATTATTATTCTGACAAGTGGGCATAGTATTAAACCTTATCACCAAATTCTTATTTTATACTTGTAGTTTAGTGCATCTCTCAACCTGTATCAGAGAAGTGTATTTTTGTAGCACGAGTGATGAAATAGAAAACCCACAGCTGTTCAGTGTTCAGAGAATAGGAGAATACAGAATGGTTACCCTAAATTAGTCAGCTATATCACACAAGTCCTCTTCCAAGGGTTCAGAGATCAAGAACAGGAGGTAGAATATTGTAACAATCAGCGGGGTAGATGTCGAAACATGCATGCAAGTAGTCTCCCAAACTCCAGGATGGATGAAGGGGTATCCCATTAAATATCCTCCTTAATACAATCACTCTTATAAATTGATAACTTCTGGATAAAGGTGTGTCAGTTTCCTTTAGGAATAAATTCCTCAGAGGCTAAGCATACTCCAGCAGATTGTCTACATCATGCATATACAGGCAGCACTAAATGGATTTTAAAACCTAATGCATAATAAACATATTTGAGAAAGAAAATTATTGGAAAGGACAGAGGAAGAATTGTAGGAAAGGGAATGGATATTGATGTGACAAAAACATATTATATGAATATATGAAATCAGCAAAAATATAAAGTGACATATTAATCATTATATTCATTGATTGCTTTATGCAAAATACTGACTGTGATAACTTGTGGGAAACATAGAATTGATTAAATATAAAACCAAAACCAACAAGCACCAAAATAAAATCCAGTAAGTAGGATGTTTATAAGGAGAACTGAAACCAGCATTGGATTTTGTTGGATTTCAATTGAGGTTATAATGATTTCACAAATATAAAGCCTTCACTGAGAAGGTGAAGATTTTAATATATAGTATGGGAACCTTGGTTTTCAACATAACTCAATTGAGAGAGTAATGTGACTATGTTAAATGTGTAGAAAAGTCCCACTGTACCTACAATATGTAGATTGTCCAATAGGCTGGTGGACTCCAGATGTTAACTTAAGACCTACAGCAATGCAATGTTTATAACATGTCTATATGTACATGTTATGTTTCTAACTATTGAAAACCCTTCTTTTTTCCAGATACATCTTTCACAACACTCTTTCAGATAATACCATGATCTTCATTTGCACCAAAACAGGAAAGGTGTAGCGTGGAAATGAACGTTGGCCCACAGAGAGTTATGTACTTGTTATGGATGTCTCACAACCAGTCATGATGTAGTTAACCATGCCAGAGTTTGGAGGGGGTAAGAATTTTTTGCAAGCATGGGTACTTTCATAATAGAACCTAATGTGAATGGCTATATATTTTTATATTGTTAAAGTTTTACTAAACTTCTATTTTTTTATTGGATATTTTATTTACATTTCAGATGTTATACCCTTACCCCATTCCCCCCATGCCCAACCCAGGAACCCCCTGTTCAATTGTCCCTCCTCGTGCTTCTATAAGGTTGTGCCCCTATCTATTCCCCACTCCACCTCCCCACCCTCTAATTCTCCCAACACAGCATCCAGCCTTCATGGAAACAACGATCTCCTTTCCCACCTATGTCTGACAGGGCCATCCTCCCTTACATATACAGCTGGAGCCATGGGTCCCTCCCTAAGTGCTCCAGACTGGTGGTTTAGACCCTGGAAGTTCTGGTTGGTTCCTATTGTTGCTCTCCTCATGGGGCGTCAAACTCTTTCAGCTCCTATAGTCTTTACTCTAACACCTGCATTGGGAAACCCTTGATCAGTTCAATGGTTAACTGTGAGCATCCACCTCTGAATATGTCAAACTCTGGAAGGACACAGCTATATCAGGCTCCTGTCAGCATGCACTTCCTGACATTCACATAGCATCTACCTTTGGTGACTGCACATGGGAAGGATACTCAGGTGGAATTGTCTCCAGACAGCCCCTCCTTCAGTTTCTGTCCCACACTTTGTCTCCATATTTGCTCCCTTGAGTATTTTGTTCCTCTTTCTAAGAAGGACCAAAAAGCCCCCAATTAGTCTTCCTTCTTCATGAGCTTCATGTGTCTGTGAGTTGAATCTTGGGTATTTCAAGCTTCTGGGCTAAAATCCAATGATCAATGAGTGAATACCATGTATGTTCTTTTGTGATTGGGTTACCTCACTCAGGATGATATTTTCTAGTTCCATCCACTTACCTAAGAATTTCTCGAATTCATTCTTTTAATAGCTGAACAATATTCCATTGTGTAAATGTACCACATATTTTGTATCCATTCCTCTGTTGAAGGACATCTGGATTCTTTCCAGCTTCTGGCTATTATAAATAAAGCTGCTATGAATGTAGTGGAGCATATGCCTTGTTATATATTAGAGTATCTTACCTTCTGGGTATATGCCTAGTAGTGGTATAGATGGGTCCTCAGGTAATGCTATGTCCAATTTTCTGAGGAACTGCCAGACTGATTTCCAAAGTGGTTACACTATCTAGCAATCCCACCAACAATGGAGGAGTCTTCCTCTTTCTCCGCATCCTCGCCAGCATCTACTATCACCTGAGTTTTTGATCTTGCCATTCTGATTTGAGTGAGTGGAATCTCAGGGTTGTTTTGATATCCATTTCCCTGATGTCTCAGGATGCTAAACATTTCTTTAGGTGCTTCTCGGCCATTCGAGTTTCCTCAGTTGAGAATTCTTTGTTTATGCTATACCCCATTTTTAATAGTGTTATTTGATTGTCTGGGTCTAATTTCTTTAGTTCTTTGTATATATTGGATATTAGCCCTTATTGGATGTAAGATTGGTAAAGATCTTTTCCCAATCTGTTGGTTGCCGTTTTGTCCTATTGACAGTGTCCTTTGCCTTAGAGAAACTTTGCAATTTTATGAAGTCCCATTTATCAATTCTTGATCTTAAAGCATAAGCCATGGGTGTTCTGTTCAGGAACTTTCCCCTTGTGCCCAAGTATTCGAGGTTCTTCCCCACCATCTCTTCCATTAGTTTCAGTGTATCTGGTTTTATATGGACATCCTTTATCCACTTGAACTTGAGCTTTGTACAAGGAGATAAGAATGGATCAATTTGCATTCTTCTACATGTTGTCCTCCAGTTGAACCAGCATCATTTGTTGAAAATGTTGTCCTTTTTCCACTGGACAGTTTTAGCTCCTTTGTCAAAGATCAAGTACGGTGTTGGGTTCATTACTGGGTCTTCAATTCTATTCCATTGATCTTCCTACCTGTCTCTGTACCAATACAGCTTGAGGTCAGGGATGGTGATTCCTCCAGAAGTTCTTTTATTGTTGATAAATTGTTTTTCTACGCTATCCTGGGTTTTTTGTTATTCCAAATGAATTTGAGAATTTCTCCTTCTAACTCTGTGAAGGATTGAATTGGGATTTTAATGGGGATTGCATTGAATCTGTAGATTGCTTTTGGCAAGATGGACACTTTTACTATGTTAATCCTGCCAATCCATGAGCATGGAAGATCTCTCTCTTCTGAGATCTTCTTTGATTTCTTTCTTCAGAGACTTGAAGTTCTTATCATACAGATTTTTCACTTGCTTGGTTAGATTCACACTGAGGTATTTTATATTATTTGTAACTATTGTGAAGGGTGTCATTTCCCTAATTTCTTTTTCAGTCTGTTTATCTTTCATGTAGAGGAAGGCCATGATTTTTTTGAGTTGATTTTATAACCAGCCACTTTGCTGAAGTAGTTTATCAGGTTTAGGAGATCTCTGTTGGAAGTTTTGGGGTCACTTAAGTATACTATCATATCATCTGCAAATAGTGATATTTTGACTTGTTCCTTTCCTATTTGTATTCCTTTGACTTCTTTTTGTTGTCTAATTGCTCTGGCTAGGACTTCCAGTACTATATTGAGTAGGTAGGGAGAGAGTGGCAGCCTTGTCTAGTCCCTGATTTTAGTGGGATTGCTTCAAGTTTCTCTCCATTTAGTTTGATGTTGGCTACTGGTTTGCTGTATATTGCTTTTATTATGTTTAGGTATGGGCCTTGAATTCCTGATCTTTCCAAGACTTTTACCATGAAGGGATGTTGAATTTTGTCAAATGTTTTCTCAGCATCTAGTGAGATGGTCATGTGATTTTTTTCTTTGAGTTTGTTTATATAGTGAATTACATTGATGGATTTCCAAATATGGAACCATCCCTGCATTCCTGGGATAAAACCTAATTCATTGTGATGGATGATTGTTTTGATGTGTTCTTGGATTCGGCTTCCTAGACTTTTATTGAGTATTTTTGCATTGATATTCATAAGGGAGATTGGTCTGAAGTTCTCTTTCTTTGTTAGGTCTTTGTGAGGTTTGGGTATCAGTGAGATTGTAGCTTCATAGAACTATTGGGAAGGATTCCTTCCATTTCTATTTTGTAGAATAGTTTGAAGACAATTGTATTAAGTCTTCCTTGAAGGTCTGATCAAATTTCCACTAAAACCATCTGGTCCTGGGCTTTTTTTTTTTTTTTTTTGTTATTTGTGGGAGATTTTTAATGACTGCTGCAATTTCTTTGGGGTTTATGGGACAGTTTAGATGGTTTATTTGCTCCTGATTTAACTTTGGTAACCTGTATTTGTCTAGAAAATTGTCCATCTCATCCAGATTTTCCAGTTTTTGGAGAATAAGCCTTTGTAGTATGATATGATGATTTTTTTAATTTCCTCAGTTTCTGTTGTTATTTTCCTTTTCAGTTCTGATTTTATTAATTTGGATACTGTCTCTGTGCCCTGCTTAGCACTGCTTTCATGGAGTCCTACAAGTTTTGGAATGATATGTCCTCATTTTCATTAAATTCTAAAAAGTCTTTAATTTCTTTCTTTATTTCTTTCTTGACCAAGTCATCATTGAGTAGAGCATTGTTCAGTTTCCACATGCATGTGGGTTTTCCATTGGTTTGTCATTATTATAGACCAGCCTTCATCCGTGGTGATCTGATAGGATGCAAGGGATTATTTCAATTTTTCTGTATCTGTTGAGGCCTGTTTTGTGACCAATTATATGATCTGTTTTGGAGAAGGTACCATGAGGTGCTGAGAAAAAGGTATATTCTTTTGTTTTAGGATGAAATGTTCTACAGATATCTGTTAAATCCATTTGTTCACAACTACTGTTAATTTCAATGTGTCTCTGTTTAGTTTCTGTTTCCATGATCTGACCATTGATGAGAGTGGGGTGTTGAAATCCCCACTAGTACTGTGTGAGGTGCAATGTGTGTTTTGAGCTTTAGTAAAGTTTCTTTTAAGTATGTGATTGCCCTTGCATTTGGAGCATAGATGTTCAGAATTGAGAGTTCATCTTGGTAGATTTTTCTTTTGATGAGTATGAAGTGTCCTTCCTTATCTTTTTTGATTACTTTTGGTTGAAAGTCTATTTTATTTGACATTAGAATGGCTGCTTCAGCTTGTATCTTGGAGCTATTTGTTTGGAAAATTGTTTTCCATCCTTTTACTCTGAGTAGTGTTTGTCTTTGTCACTGTGGTATGTTTCCTATATGCAGCAACATTCTGGGTCCTGTTTGTGTATACAGTCTGATAGTCTGCATCTTTTTTTATTAGAGAATTGAGTTCATTAATGTTTAGAGATATTAAGGAAAATGGTTGTGGCTTCCTATTATTTTTGTTATTACATGTGGAATTATGTTTGTGTAGCTATCTTCTTTTGGGGTTGTTGGAAGATTACTTCCTTGCTTTTTCTAGGTTGTAGTTTCCTTCCTTGTGTTGACATTTTCCATCAATTGGGTTTGTGGGAAAGATATTGTGCAAATTTGGTTTTGTCATGGAATATCTTGGTTTCTCTCCATCTATAGTGATTGAGAGTTTTGCTGGGTATAGTAGTCTGGGCTGGCATTTGTGTTCTCTTAGGGTCTGTATGATATCAGTCCAGGGTCTTCTGTTTTTATAGTCTCTGGTGAGAAGTCTGTTTACCTCTTATAGGTCTGCCTTTATATGTTACTTGATCTTTTCCCCTTACTGCCTTTAGTATTTTTCTATGTTTTGTGCATTTGATGTTTTGATTATTATGTGATGGGAGGAATTTCTTTCTGGTCTAGTCTATTTGGTGTTCTGTAGGCTTCTTGTATGTTTATGGGCATCTCGTTCTTTAGGTTAGGGAAGTTTTCCTCTATAGTTTTGATGAAGATATTTACTGGCTGTTTAAGTTGGGAATCTTCACTCTCATCTATACTTATTATCCTTAGATTTGGTCTTCTCATTGTGTCCTGGATTTCCTGGATGTTTTGGGTTAGGAGCTTTTTGAATTTTGTATTTTCTTTGACAGTTGTGTTAATTCTTTCCATGGTATCTTCTGCACATTTGATTCTCTCTTCTGTCTCTTTTATTCTGTTGGTGATGCTTGCGTCTATGACTCCTGATCTCTTTCCTAGGTTTTCTACCTCCAGGGTAGTCTCCCTTTGAGATTTCTTTATTGTTTCTATTTCCATTTTTAGATCCTGGATAGTTTTGTTTAATTCCTTCATTGTGTTTTCTTGTAGTTCTTTAAGGGATTTTTCTTTTTGTTTCCTCTTTAAGGGCTTCTACCTATTCACCTGTGTTCTCCTGTACTTCTTTAAGGGAGTTACTTTTGTCCTTAAAATCCTCTATCATCATCATGAGAAGTGATTTTAAATCTAAATCCTGTTTTTCCAGTGTGATGGGGTGTCCAGGGTTGCTATGGTGTGAGAACTAGGTTCTGATGATGCCAAGTAACTTTCGTTTCTGTTGCTTATGTTCTTGTGCTTGCCTTTTGCCGTCTGGTTTACTCTAGTGTTACCTGCACTCACTGTGTTTGACTGGAGTCTGTCTTTCCAGTTATCTTTCTTTGTCAGAACTCCTCAGAGTCCAGATGTCTCTGTGATCTTGTGATCCTAAACTCTTGCGTGAATGAACTCCTGGGACTCAGGCCACTCTTGGATCCTGAAATCCTGCTGCTCTGAATGCAATGGTTCCTCTAGGATGGTTCATGATATGGTGTCTTCACAGTATCATAACCTTCACAAACCAGCTAGGTGTTCATTAGTCTGAGTGGAGTGACTCCTCTAGAATGGCTCAGGGTACGGTGTCCACTGCTCTGAGTGCAATGGCTCCTCTAGGATGGCTCAGAATATGGTGTCTCCACAGAAGCGGACCAGCTAGGTGCCTGCCCCAGTCAAAAGGACCAGGTGAGGGGCAGAAGGGGAGTGGCATTCCAGAGGGGCTGGATTTGGGTGGCTGATGGGTTCTGAGCACCCATGGCTCCCAGTTGTAACTCTGGAGCATAGGGTAGTGGGGAGGATTCTTACCTACTGCTCTGAGTGCAGTGCTCCTCTAGGATGGCCCAGGATTTGGTGTCTCCACAGGTGCAGAGTAGCTAGGATTCTGCCCCAGCCAAAAGCCTATACTTCTTAAGTATTGAGTCTATTCCTGAACAACCATCTGCTTAATAGTGATCAGAATTTTGAATTTGTGAGCTACAGATATGATATTGTTCTCCTTGATGTCCACTTATTAGATAAACCTAACCTAATTATTATCAGTTCTATTAATTCATTATAGAATAAGTAGATTTATTCTGTAACAAAACATTTTTTATTTTCAGGTAAACAATATCAATGATAGCTTCAGTTGCTATAAAAGTTGGAAGTAATTTTTATTCTTCATGTCACAAATAATTACCATCACCATAAAAGTTTTGTAGGAAAATATAGTAAATTCTATTTTGCTCTGTTTATTTAATAACCAATGTCAGAAAATTGATTTTTTCCTTATCATCATATACCCAATTTTTTTCAGATTCATCTTGAATTGTGTAGCATTGCTGTAAATGCCTTGATCCTTTTGATATTTTCATTCTTGCTACTACTGTTTGCCAAATTTTAGGGCATATATTCTGTTCATTTTCTGGTCAGGATCCATCTCCACACAATTGTATGGTAATCTTTGCTAGTACTACTTCCAATCAATGTGCCTTTTTTCATTTTTGATAAACCTGGAAACTCTCGTTAGAAGGTTGCAATATGACTGCTAATATATAATTTCATGCATCTTAATTAAAATTGAACCAATAATTTTCAATTCTAGGCCATCTTATTATTCTAGTATCAGACATATTAACTGCATTACATTTTTTCTCATTAGAATAATAAGAGTTCTCGTTTCTTTCTTTTTTAAATTATTTATTTATTTATTTACACTCCAGATTTTATTTCCTTGCCTCCCCTTTCACCCTCCAACTATTCCAAATCCCATACTTCCTCTTCACCCCTCTGTCTCCACCAGGATATCCCGCCCCCATCCTCACTCCACTCAACCTCTACACTCCCTGGAGCCTCCAATTTCTTGAGGGTTAGGTGCATCAACACTTATTGAGCACAGACCCAGCAGTCCTCTGATGTATATGTGTTGGGGGCCTCATATTAGCTGGTGTATGCTGTCTTTATGGTGGTCCAGTGTTTAAGAGATCTCCGGAGTCCAGATAATTGAGACTCCTGGTCCTCCTTCAAGGTTGCCCTCCTCAGCTTCTTTCAACCTTTCCCTAATTCAACCACAGGGGTCAGCAACTTCTGTCCATTGGTTGGGTGAAAATATTTGCATCTGACTTTTTCAGCTGCCAGTTGGGTCATTATGAGTGCAGGTATGATAGGTCCCATTTTGTGAGTGATCCATAAACTCAGTAATAGTGTCAGGCCTTGGGACCTCCCCTTGAGCTGGATCCTACTTTGGGCCTGTTACTGGACCTTCTATTCATCAGGCTCCTCTCCATTTCCATCCCTGTAGTTCTTTCAGACAGGAACAATTATGGGTTAGAGTATTGACCGTGGAATGGTGTGGCAGAATTTTCCTGACCATTGTATTTGCAGTGGTGCTTTGTCATCGGATAGGGAAGAGGGAGTCAGAGCTAGGAGTTGGAAAGAGGAAGAACAGGAGAGAGGTAAGATGGTGGCAGATGTACGTGTCTCTAGCATATCATATCAAGGTTAAATAATTGAGATAACAATTCTAATTGTGTGGGCATCTTGTGTATTCATTATTTGCTGATATATAAATCTATTTGGTTAATCTTCAAGCTTTAGAGTTCTATTTTACTGGGTTGCTGGGAACTAGGACCTCTGACACCGCGGTGGTTATAGCTGTAAAGAAACGAGCAGCTCGAGGGATGAGCAAACCGAAGTTGGAAACACAGTAACTAGTTGCTATGGGAACAAGCTAGAGTACAGCCCATAGGAACCAGCCTGGAAACTTTAGTCCTACTGGAGAACTTGTTGAGACAAATGAGCTTAGAGTGGGAACATTCCTGACAGGCTAGGAGCTAGCCGGACACTCCTTCTTTCTATTATCTCCTGCTACAGGATGGTGATCCCTCCCTCATTTGATGCCCTGTCTTCCTGCTGGAGGTGGGCTCTATAAGTTTTCTCTTCCTACTGTCTTGCATTTATCTAAGGTCACTTCCTTTGAATCCTAAGAGTCTCTCACCTAACCGGTCTCTGGTGCATTCTGGAGAGTTCCCTTAACCTCCTACCTCCTGAGGTTGCCTGTTACCATTCTTTCTGCTGGTCTTCAGAGCTTCAGTCCTTTTCCTTCACCCAGTACTAGATCAGGTTCCCCTCTTCCTCTACCCCAGTCCACTTTCCCTCCCAGGTCCCTCCCTCCCCACTTTTGATTGCTTTCTTCTCCATCCCAAGTAGGACTGAGGTGTCCTCACTCGGGCCCTTCAGCTTTTGACCTTTCTGATTTCTGTGGACTGTATCTTAAGTATTCAGTACTTTTGTTTGGGGGGGGCTAATATCTACTTAGTGAGTACATACCATGCATATCCTTTTGGGTCTAAGTTACCTCACTTTGAATGATATTTTCTAGTTCTATCCATTTGCCTGCAAAATTCAGGATGTTCTTGTTCATAGTACCGAGTAGTATTTTATTGTGTAATTGAATGACATTTTTTTGTATCTTCTGTTGTGGGGCATCTAAGTTGTTTCCTGCTTCTGGCTATCACAAATAAGGCCACTATGAACATAGTGGAACACGTGCCTCTGTGGCATGGTGGGGCATCTTTTGGGTATATTCCCAGGAGTGGTATTGCTAGGTCTTCAGGTAGATCTTTTTCCAATTTTCTGAGGAATCTCCAGATTGATTTCCACAGTGGTTGTACCAGTTTGCAATCCCACCAGCAACTGAGGAGTGTTCCTCTTTCTCCAAAAATCTCTTAATCCAAAACATCCAGGAAATTCAGGACACAAGGAAAATACCAAATCTAAGACTAATTGGAATAGAGGACAATGAAGGTTTCCAGCTAAAAGTACCTGAAAATGTCAACAAAACTATAGAAGAAAACTTCACCAACTTAAAGAAAGAGATAGCCATAAAGGTACAAGAAGCCTATAGAACACAAAATAAATGGCACCAGAAAAGAAAATCCTCTCATCACATAACTATCTTCTTTGTTTCTTATGCAGTTTACCTCTACAAATTCTGTGTCATAACTAAATATTGTCAAATGTAATTTCAGTCTGAATTGCTGAGGTGTTCACAGTTTCAGAGAACCATCAATATTCAAGTGATTTACTGTGGTTGCTTGTCCAGTATATTTCTTGAATTCTTGTCATGTATTAATTTTTAACAAATGTTCCAGAGCAACTGAGTTCACATGCTTTACTTCATACATGCTCTTTAGTAGAAAACTTAAAACACATTAGTGAATAAAGAGAACATTACACAACTGTGGTGTTTTCATTAATTAGCTCCAATCATCATCTACATTCAATGCATTTGGTTTACATTATAAATATGAATGCATGTTAAATAATTTACTGTACCATTGTACCCACAACACATAATTAGGATGCAAGAATAGAAGATTCCTACTGGACAGCTGATGCAATCACTGCAGCACAAAGTGACCTCATGAAAGTGGTGGGAAAAAGTAGAGTAACTCAAAAGTATTCAGAGCATTTTTTTAATGTGTGCTATCTCTCTCTCTCTTTCTCTCTCTCTCTGCCCTCCCCTCTCTCTCTCTCTTTCTTTTTTAATACTGTTAGTGATGTTTACTGAGTTCGAGAAGGACTGAGAGATCCAAGGACTTTAAGGGAGTGTAGTAATCCATCAAATCTGGGTAAACAAAGTGAAGCTGTCCAGAGCTGTGTCTAGGAACTCTACTATAGCAAAGTGTTTTGACAGTTCCAGAAAAATGTCTTACTAAAAATGTTGAATAGCTTTTTACTTATAACAGCATTTGGAAATTGGTTGAGAGAAGACATTTGAGAGTGGTCATATCTATTATTACTTTGATTGTCTTGCCAAAAAATGAAAGTAGATTAGAAAATAAAATAAACAAGGAATGAGATATTACATAGAGAATAGGGAAAGCAGGGATGAGTTCAGAGAAGGACACTTGATGCAGTAGCATGTAAGTTACAACAAACACCACATACACATGTTGTCTTGAAGTGAGAAAAAACACTTAATAGTGAGTTGTTAAGTTTTCTCTCCACTTCTATTGACAAATACAGTACAATGAGTTGCAAAGACTGACTATAAGTTAATCATAAGAGAGGCAATCTGAGACTTTGACAAATCATGAGAATTAATTGGAGAGCCTTAGTTTAGTGGACTTCAAAGAGAATGAAAAATAATTGGAAACATGGTTTTAGGTAGCTGTTACTGAGATAGAATGCCATTTTTTCCCTCTAAAATCTATCACCTGTTTTTATTGTCATTTATCTATGCCTGCTTCTTGTGTTCTTACAGTGAGATAATTAAATGTCTATTCTCAGTTCTTTTTAAGAACATACACAACCATAAATTAAACTTTAGTTAAAAAGCTTATAGTGTTAAAAGCAATTCAGTATTTCAGTAAGTGATTTCTTTTCCATATTTCTTTGTCTTTAGTTTAAAAATGTGTCATTGGAGAATAATTTGAAAGGTCAAAATTTGCACATGTTGTGGCTTCCAGGTGATGTGGGTCAAAAAGGTTTTAAATCATTCTCCAGGAATATACTGGAGATTTCTTTTAAAAGATCAAAGGATGACATTAGAAGCTGATAGACACCACTATGGCTAAAATCCAAAGAATGGTATCTTACATCATACACACAACAAAAAAGTTGAAAGGGAATAGTGTAGCAGTGAAAAATCTCATACCTTCCATGTTCTTTTATTGTGCCACTGCTTTGTTTAGTAGCTATTTTTTAAACTTATCTTGAATCCTGACCACAGCTTCTTTTTTCCTCCTCATTTCCCAGTTTGTCCCCCATATGCCCTCATCCTCTCTTCCTCGTTTTTTTCTTCAAAGGGCCAAGCTTGAGTCGATATTAATCAGCCAGGACATATCCAATTGCAGTACTTCTAGGCACGTCTTCTTTTATTAAGACTAGACAAGGCAACCGAAAAGCATGAAAGGAATCCAAAGCTGGGCAAAAGAGTCAGAGACAGCTCTTTCTCCCATTGTTAGGAGTCCTTCAAGAAGAACAAGCTAGATAACTGTTACATTTATGCAGAAACCCTACGTCAGTCCCATGCAGACTCCCTGGTTTCCTTTCAGTTTCTGTGAATCCCTAAGGGCTCAGGTTGATTTTGTGGTTTCCATGTGGTGTCCATGACCCTCCTGGCTCCTACAATCTTACCTATCCCTCTTCCTCAGGATTTCCCAAGCTCCTGGATCCTGGCCCTCTTGGCCTGGGTCTCAAGCTAGATCAGTCAACTGTTGGTCACTCCCACAATTTAAGCACCACATTTACCCCTGCAATCTTACATGCACCACAAATTGTAGTTCAGAAGTTTTGTGACTGGTTTGGTGTTCCTAATCGCTCACTGGAAGTCTTGACTAGTTACAAGAGATAGCAGGCTTAGGATTTGTATCCTCCAGCCCTAGAATCTTAGCTATGGTCACCTTCATCCATTCCTGGGAGTTTACACTGCCATAGGATTCTAGTTCACTGCAATACAGACTCTGTCCATCCACCCCACATCTGATCTCCCCATGCTCCCATTCCTACAACCCCACCCCCGTGCAGTTTCCTCTCCTCATCCACCCACAAATTTATTCTATTTCTCCTTCTCAGTGAGATTCAAGTGTCTCCCACTTGTGCCCTCCTTGCTGCTAATCTTCTTTGGGTCTGAGAATTGTAACATGGTAATCCTTTATTTTATGGCTAGTATCCACTTATAAGTGAGTATACTATGTGTTTCTTTCAGGGTCTGGGTTACCTCATTCAGTATGGTATTTTCTAGGTTCATCCATTTGCCTGCAAGTTTTATGATAACTTTGTTTTTAATAGCTGAATAGTATTCCACTGTGTAAATGAACGAAATTTTTCTGCATCCATTTTCAGTTGAGGGGCATATGGGTTGTTTCTAGTTTCTAGCTATTATGAATAAAGCTGCTGTGAACATATTGGTGTACGTGTCCTATGGTAGGGTGGTCATCTTTGGATATATACTCAGGATTGATATAACTGGGTCTTATGGCAGATCTATTCCCAGTTTTCTGAGAAACCATCAGATTGATTTCTAAAGTAACTGTACAAATATGCATTCCCTTGCTTCACCTATTGACCAGCATGTGCTGTTGTTTGAGTTTTTAATCTTAGCCACTGTGCTGGGTATAGATGGGATCTCAGAGTTGTTTTGATTTACATTTCCCTGATGGCTATGATGCTGAACATTTAAGGTGCTTCTCAGCCATTAAAGAATTCCTCTGTTGAGAATTCTTTGTCTAACTAGGCATTCTCCTGTTTCAAGATTATTGCTTGAAATGGCTGAAAACCATAAAAATGCAAATAGAAATGAGGGATTATTAATTTTTGTCTCATAGATTCTAAGGATTTGATGACACACTCTTTTACTGTACTATGCATCTTCACAGGTAACTGCCATTGAAGTTTATATTGCTGCTAATATATGTAAAGCCAAACATGACAGAATCTTGTTTTCATCTTAGGGATGTAAACTTGTTCACTACTCTCATCCTTAGCATTTAAAAGAACATAGTAGAATAGAGGTTCAATCAACAACCAAATGGGTAAATGAATATTGAATGAAGCCAACCTTTTGAAAAGAGATGGGCTTATCTGCTATCTAAATGCCAAAGCTCCTTCTAATGTCTCTCAGCTGAAATACTTGTTATGAGCTTAGACAGGTGACTAAGAAAATTTAGGAGGAGTTTATTAGCTCATTTCTTCTGCTCTGTGATAGTCAGATAAGAAATATTGGTGTGAATATTTCCTACATGTGCTGGTAACTGATGGCCAGCTGTGCACCCTTACTTAATTACTCTATTCTCTTTCTAAAGATTAAAAATGCAGCCTGTGTTCAACACTCTCAATCCTCCAGGGGTTTTGAGAACTCCTTTCTCTGTCCAGTTATAATTTAATTTTCTATAACTTCTGATCTGAACAACTATTTATACTCCTTTTCCTTGAACCATCTCTCTTACCTTATGTGCCCACAGAAAAACAAGCCACACTTCTGAAATGTTAAAAATGGCACCAAAGAAAATAGTTCAATGAAATTTTCTTGCGATCAATTATCAGTATTTTGCACATAGTATGTAATGTTCTTTTTTTTTTTTTTTTTTGTCTATCCCTTTGGTGGTATGGAATTCTCATCATGTTATATGCATGATATACATTTAAAGGACATCATGATTTAAGTAAGAAAAGAATCGACAATATATTTTTGTGGGCTCCATCATTACCCTTCCATTATTTTCTTCAGGAATCTGAATGTAATATATCCACATGAACTGAGAATTTCATAGACAATTCTAGTATTGGAGCTAAAACCTGTTAAAGGTAAATGATTGTAGGGTCACAGAGGCAGATCAATTCTTATGACTTCTAACTGCCAATATTCACAATAAGCAAATGATTTGCCTCACTGCCTGGTTTTGTTAGCTCTGTTGAAAATGATCACATGAGCATGGCACTTGGTTAACATCTATTGTATCTTGATGAAACCAGAGTATTACAAAACCTAGTTTAGTTAATTTCTTGGTTTGTATGCAAAATACATTGTCATTTGTAACCTCATTAAACATCCACCAACATTGTAGAAATCGGTTTTTGTAGTAGTGAAAGCACTTAATGATTTCTCATCCTCTTTCCTCCTCTGTGTCTTTTTCTTCCTATGTTTTCTTAGTGGAAAATAATATACGGAAGGATCAAAACTCCGGCTACAGATGTGATTTGCCTAAATGAAAACATAATGGCCTAATCTATCAATAACTTCATTTTCATGCAATAATACTCACAAAGGAACTCTGAAGACCTTTTCACATCAGTCTATTGTTAACCACTCAGTAAACATCGCCATCAAGTGCATTTTACACATACACAACTCTTTACTAGGAGTATTATTATTATTCATTGTATTTATTATCTCAGTGACAGGTAAAATACCGAACAGCTACTTCAATCAGTTTAGGTTCAACACATAGGCTAAAAATAATTATCTTTTTTACTTCTTATAAACAGAAAAGAAGTTTTTGTAGAAGAATTTGTAATATTTTTATTATTTTAGCATAATGCCTCTTCTATGAGCTATGAACACATTTTACTACAAAAGAAAATAGACTTATTTTATCTTTACTGTTATAAATTTAGAAATGATTATTTCCTAATAATTGAGGTCT